>OVBE01003755.1:0-25907 GCA_900406425.1 Iberis pinnata
CTCACGTGATGCACCACCTTCTTTGAGACCCCTTTTTTGTCTCGCAACCGATTCAAATGTCTTTATCAGAGAAACATGTCCACCAACAACATAAGTTTCTTCTTCTTATATTTCCATATATTAATTGTGTATGAGAATGTTATTATCCAATGGGTACATCATGTCCCCAGAGGACCCACACCCAATTGTAATTAATGTCATTAATTACTTCTGAAATGCTCTGTCACATCCTGTCCCCAGCGGACCCACACCCTTTTTGGCGCCAACTTTTGTGAGTTGAAGGAGTGGCATGCTTGTAATTTTGGGTAAGGCAGAATCGTAACTTGCTGTCTACCAGAATGCCACATGTTTATGGTATTGTAGAAAAACTGTTGTCCATATGGCATTTTCCCTTACTTCAAACTCCTTTTATGACATTTTCAAAAAATTTCTCATTAATAAACTTCGTTGAGCGGGTATAGAAGACACCACAATCCCGCCTCCCGCCTCATTTTTAGTAGATATTCAATGGCCCGTAAAAATGTTATCAATAATATATGTAGAAGAGGTCTGCCTCTATAGATTCCTTGTATTTCTAAAATGTCCGTAGCACCATCTTATAATTATAAAAATCCGTCCCAAACCATTTATGTGAGAATCTTTCTTCCAATTATAATGTGTGACCTAAAGAAACTAAATTCTTTTGAATTCCAATTCCTAGAGGGAGTTCTTGATCATAGGTAGGGGTCAATTTATGTGTTCTTCAATGTATTCTCCAATTATATCAAATAATCAGGACCGGTCATAACCAAGACCTGTGAAATATGGGCTCAGATGTTATTTAGTCGAATTTATCAATCACTAGCTGTATCTTTTTAATTCCTAGCAATTAGAAAAACTATAGTATGAAATATGGATTTTGTGTTATTCACAAGGCGTTATCATGTTATAATTTTGTGGATACAGATTACAGCCAGCTTAGCTTTGCTCTTTATCCACATGTGCCACGTGGAGCAGCGTGTCAGTCATCATTCAGAAAATTACCGGCTGTTACCGGTTCCCATCAGCCTCTCTCATCTCCGACGTCTGCAGTTTCTTTTAATTTTGAGAAAATAAATAAATAAAAAAACATTCGAAAATAGAAAGAGGTGACTCAAAACCGATGAGAACCGCTGGCGTCGAGATTATGCAGTATGCGTCGGAGATGATGATGATGTCGTCATCTACTTCGGCGGTGGAAGCGCTCAATCTCAAGGAGGCTTCGAATTGGTGGTCAGATGTAGACGACTCGCCTATTTGGCAGGATCGTATATTCCATGTTCTCGCTATTCTCTACGGAATCGTTTCCATCATCGCTGTGGTTCGTTTTTCTTTTACCTATCCTTCTAGATTTTTTAATCATGGCTTAGGGATTTTGAAACTAGGACTTGGTGTAGTTTCTTCTAATTGATTCGAGTTAATTAATATATGTTTTGATAGATTCAACTTGTAAGAATACAATTGAGAGTTCCGGAATATGGCTGGACAACGCAAAAGGTTTTCCACTTTCTCAATTTCGTTGTCAATGGAGGTTCGTTCTACGAAATTTTGAATTCGTGTCTTTTCTTTAACAAATCGCTTGTTGATTTCGCTCATCTTTTATCTTTTGCAGTCCGAGCTGTGGTTTTTGTATTCAGGCGAAATGTGCAATTCATACATCCAGAGGTCAATCTTGTAGTCTAATATTTTTGACTGGTCTATCTCTAGTTTCCAAATTTCCAAAATCTTGGTTGTTAATCTTGTAGGTTCTGCAACATATCTTGCTTGATCTTCCAAGCCTTGCTTTCTTCACCACTTATGCTCTGCTGGTCCTCTTCTGGGCTGAAATTTACTATCAGGTTATTTCTGATTAGTAGATAGTTTCGTTTCTTTTGGTTTTGATATTTAGCTGACACTCTATGATTGCACAGGCGCGTGCCGTTTCTACTGATGGATTGAGGCCAGGTTTCTTCACAATTAATGCAGTTGTATATGTAGTTCAGGTATAGTTTGCCTAGCAATTCTTTTAGAATTTTGTGAAATTTAAAACCTTTATTCTGGTCATGGGATTGTCAATGGATTAGATTGCTCTTTGGTTGGTTTTGTGGTGGAAGCCTGTTCATGTTATGGTAATCCTATCTAAGCTGTTCTTTGCAGGTATTTCTTTTAATTCTTCTTCACCTAAGCATTCTCGCTTTATGCCTCTCATGCTATGTAACTCATAGTACTTGTCTCATCTCTTACGAATTTATAATTGTAGGTGCCTCATTTTTCGCAGCCCTTGGATTTTTACTATATGGTGGAAGGTAAATATGTCACCACTTGAATATGTACTAAATTTGACATTACCAGAGTTTGTGTCATTACCCATCAAATAATATTGTACAAGGAACTTTCTTACCTGCAGTCATATTCACTTGCATTCTTGTCCTGTTTTGATGCCTATAGCTTATACTAGATTCCATTGGTGATATACATCTGCGGACCATTGCAAAACTAATCCTAGCCTTGCATGTGGGATTTGAATGTTTATTATATGGCAGGCTTTTCCTAATGTTGCAACGGTTTCCAGTAGAATCTACAGGGAGGCGCAAAAAGCTGCAAGAGGTGAAACATCAATAAAAGAAAGTCATATAAATATAAGCAGTCAAGTCTTTTAAACCACTTTTCTCTCTTATGTATGGTAGGTTGGTTACGTGACAACCATATGCTTTACATGTTTCCTCATCAGATGTATCATGGTAAAGATCCATACTTGGCTTCTTTGTTGGATTATTTTCTCTACTATAGCGAACAAGTAAGTTTGTGATATAATAATGTTTTTAGATGTGCTTTGCTGCTTTCGATGAGGGGGCAAACATTGATGTGTTAGATCATCCCATCCTTAACTTCATATATTACCTGGTAAGCCTAATCTTAGCTTAGCTTAATCATAGAATTTGATTATGTTGGTAACATGATATAGTTTGGTTATAATTACAGTTGGTAGAGATATTACCTTCTATTCTGGTCCTCTTTGTTTTGAGAAAGCTACCACCAAAACGAGGCATCACACAATACAATCAGATACGCTGATGATATGATGAGACAAAGACCATGTTATCTTTTTATCGGATAAGATGTACAAATGAAATAGATCTTTTTGGTGGATGATGGGAATGTACAAGCTTCCCCATATACGGGAAGAATGTAACCGAAAGTTCCAATCAGAAGAATATTAGTTGATTTTGTTAGAAATCTCGTGAACTCTTTGTTTTTATAAATTACATTTCTCCATCCATCATGTACAAGAAAACTAATAAAATTATAATACAATTAAAAGCAATCAAATACTTCCTCTGTTTTTTAAAGATTGTCATCTTAGAAATTATACACAGAATGTATCCCATAAAAATAACATTAAGTATTCTAAATCTACTAATAAAAAAAATACTGCAATTATTCTATTGGTCAGAAAAATCAAACTTATTAAATTTCTGCATTAAAAACCTAAAACGATATTTTTTATTTTTTATTTTTTAAAACCAAATGGAATTAGATTAAGAAATATCAGAAACAACATAGTCGGTGAAAAATACATTTGATAAACATCTTGGACTATAACGATAAAAAGCAAAAGGAGAATCATTCACTAAATGGCACACTATATTTGTTGCTTGATTAGACGATCTTGGTATCCATGTGAAACTAGTGCCATCAAAACATTGCTTCCAAAATCGAATGCCTTGAAGTAGATTATGTAATCAAAAATGTGAATTGTTAGGCTGGATCAATGAGATAGCATGTTGATTATCCCCCTAAAATTCGACATATCTATAACCCCAACCCCAACAATGTTGCATAGCCATTAATAGAGCTTGAAGTTCTGCTTCCAGTGAATCTTCACAAATTAAACCTTGTGTATTGACTGCTTCTTGGAAAACCCCATGAGAATCTCTTATTACCCAGCTTGCAGATGAAGCAAATTGTGGAACATATGTGCTGTCAAAATTACACGTAATGAAGCCTTGTCTCGGACGCTTCCAAGCCGAAACACTCGTAACACGCTGATCTTTACACTTATCCTGTTTTGAATTATGTGCAATCCACTCATTTGTATCCTCAGTCGCATACACCACTACCCTCCTCCAATGCAATTATTTTTGTCTAAAAATTAGTGCATTTCTGCTTTTCCATATCCTCCACATAAGCCAAAATGGGAAATTTCTCATAAAAACAGAGATATGAGTCTGCTTCTGCATATTTATCAGATAGAGAAACTTGTCTTCAAGGGAAATGGATGGATCCATTAACAAACCAGGATCCCATTGTGATCCTCTCCACACCGTTGTTGCATAAGGACAGGTAAAAAGCATATGATCCAGTGTTTCCAGGTGATTACAACATCTCATACAAGTGCCATCTATAATTATTCTACGATTACAGAGTACTGATCCAACCGAGAGGGATGAAGTGAATATTTTCCACATAAAATGCTTTAACTTTGGAGCAACATTTAATTTCCAGATTGCCGCCTTCAAAAGAATGTCACCTGGAGGTGGAATTTGCATCTACTGGGACTGTGGATTATGCATCTCTAACCAATAGGCTGACTTTACTGTGAAAATACCATTCAAAGTATAAGCCCAACCAATCATATCATGTCTCCCTCTACGACTGATTCTTATCTTTTGAATTAAAAGAGAATCTGCTGGATCAATTAGTGTTGTTAGTTTTCCAATGTCCCATGTTCCTGATTGCTTAACAATCAAATCTTCAACCAATTCTACCTGCTGCATAAGTGAGAATTCAATAGGACGAGGAGATCTTGAAGGATGAGTAGGTATCCAGTTATCATGCCAAACATTCTTTTGCGAACCTGAACCAATGAGAATACATAGTCCCTTAAGTAGCAGTGCTTTACCACACATTAATGACCGCCAAATATAGGATGGCTTCAAAGTTAAAGCAGCCTCTAAAAACGATGAATTGGCATGATACCTTCCCCTTAAGACACAAGAAACCAGAGAATTTGGAGATTGCAAAATTCTCCAAGCCTGCTTGGCTAATAAGGCAGTGTTAAAGCTTTCTATGTCTCGAAACTCTAGACCCCCTTCTTTCTTTGGGAAACCCAATCTTTGCCATTTAAACCAATGTATTGAAGAATTTCCAGAATTACCCCACCTCCTCTTAGAAGCTTGAAACAACTCATAGTGTACATTGGTAGAGCTAAGGCAATCGTTTTGAGTAGTATCTCTTTGCCAGTCGTTGATAAGAAACGATTTGACCATCCTGAAGTTCTCTGTTTTACCTTTTCAACAATGAATTGGAACACATCTCTCCTGTTCCGTCCAATAAATTCTGGTAAGCCCAAATAACGACCAGCACCACCGTCATTGTGTATTTGCAAGATTCTGCTTAGTCTTGTCTTCAAATCTTGATTGACCTTAGCACCAAAGGTGAGTGCCGATTTATTCAAATTTATTCTCTGACCAGATATAGCTTCATACTTCTTAAGAAGACCAATAATTTTCTTACAAGACCTTGGATGAGCATGGCAAAACAGGATTGTATCATCAGAAAACATGAGATGATTTACTGTTGGACCAGTAGAACTTATCTTCATTCCTTTCAAAGCACCAGATGAAGCCGCATTTTTAAATAAATGCGATAAAATTTCAGAGCACATTATAGAAATATACGGTGACAAAGGGTCGCCTTGCCGTATCCCTCGTGAAGGTTGTATGTAACCATGAGGAGAACCATTAACCAAGACGGAATAAGAGACCGATTCAACACAAGTCATAATCCATTTTATCCATGTCTCATGAAATCCAAAAGCTAATAACACCCGTTTGATAAAAGACCACTCCAAGCGGTTATAGGCCTTAGAAATGTCCGTCTTAATAGCCATATTTGACTTTGCCCATCGTTTCCTTGATTTTAGAGAATGCAAAAGTTCTTGTGCTATTATCACATTATCCATAATGTGACATCTTGGAACAAATGCAGTTTGTGTCTCAGAAATCAATGATGGAAGAAAGCTCTTCAAGCAGTGTACCAGTATCTTGGAAACAATTTTGTAACTTACGTTACATAGGGAGATAAGCCGATAATCAGCAAAATTTGTATGTACTTCACCCTTAGGGATTAGAAAAATCAATGTGTGATTTGTCATATCTGGAAAAGAACCAGATTCAAAAAAACGTCGTACTTCCTGAGTCACTGATGCCTGTAGTTGAGTCCAAAAATGCTGATAAAATCGTCCTATAAGACCATCAACACCTATTGAAAATACAACCAATCTAATTTCCTCATTAGTGACCATCTTAACTAATTGTGCATTAGTAATATCCGAAACTCGCTTATCAAACCCCGAGAACACCTTAGTTCGTGAGTTAGGTACTGCATTGGAAGTAAACAAACCATTGAAATGTTGTTCAACTTGTAATCTGATGTTTTTATCCCCACTTACTACCATTCCATGATCATTAGTAATAGAAACAATACGATTTCGAATGGCTCTTGATTTTGTTTTGGAGTAGAAAAATTTGGTGTGTCTGTCTCCTTGCTTCAACCACTCAACCCTGCTCTTTAAGTGCCAGTATCTCTCTTCCATCATATAAGCTTCCCGTAATTGTCTTTTAATCTGAGATACCACTTCTGTTGATTCCCCTAATGATATAGCTTTATCTAGATCTTATTTCAGCTTACTGATAATAATCAAAGAATTTGCTTGATGCGATTTCCTCCAGGCTATTATCCATTGACGACAATTCAGCAAAGTCTGGTATAATGACACACCCTCCGTAGTATCATTCTCAATATTATTTGCTAAACCTTGGCGAAAATCAGGATCTTCAAAAAGTCTCGGATCATACTTAAAAGAATGGCACAAAGGAGCCACTTCTGAAGTAAAATTGGTCACCATAGGCATATGGTCCGACCCTCCATAAGCTAGATACTTGGTCTGAGCTTGAGGGAAACACATGTGCCATCTAGAGTTGGCCAATGTCTTGTCTAAACAGCTTCGTACTAGATGAGAGTGTCGCCTTCCAGTCCAAGAATACCGATCACCAATAAAATTCAGACTTGTTAAATCACAAACTCTGAGCATCCTTCTAAAATCAACAAAAGATGATTTTGGTCTGAATGGACCACCTCTTTTTTCTAAATTGTTACTGATTTCATTGAAATCACCCATGAGGATCCATGGATGATGTCTGTCAACTGCTATTCTCTGCAGTCTTTCCCACATATTCGATCTTAAAGCTCTTTGTGGATAGCCATACACAAAAGACAAATAGAAAGGGATTTCATTAAACTGAATTTGGAGATCTACAAGATTAGCTGACTGAAATTCTACTACAACAGGCAAAGAAGAACGCCAAAATACAGCAAGACCACCATTGTGGCCATTTGGAGGAATTGAAAGGCATTGTTGGTATCCTAAAACACAGCTTAAGTCACGAACATAATCACAAGCTTGTTTCGTCTCAAATAGGCATAAAATGTCCGGTAGATACTGCTTATGCATCTCCTTAAGGCGTCGAACTGTCAAGTCTATACCTAGGCCTTGACAGTTCCAACAAAGTGTAATCATTGGGATCCCGGTGGCTTAAGGCCCACCGTACCTCTCTTGAAAACATTCTGATATGTTGGTCCTGTTTCATCTGCACCATCGGACTGAGTTGTACCATCAGAAGGGATTAGTAACTGATCATCAGCCTTACGTTTGCGTAAATTAGCTCCACTTGATTCAGCTCTTTCCAATGTTTTTTTCATCCCATTATCGCCCATCATCACCTCATACCATTCTGATTTGGCAACGCCGCATGCTCTGTTATTTCTTCAATGTGAACTCCTCTGTTATTATGATTGTGTGGTTGCACATGATTAAACTTATCACCATCAGAGTCATTATCATCATCTGATGAATCTTGTCCCCCACCGTTCTGGATTAAACAATTACCTATGTCGTGAGTTAATAACCCACACACTTCACAAAACCCCTTCAACCTTTCATATTTGAACTTGATCAAATTGTTAACATCATGGATGAATTGGTAATGGCGTTGGAACCGTAATGGCAGATTGATGTCCCAACTGACACGGACACGAACATACTCCACCCTGGCCGCCGCTTCCGCATCATAGTCCACTTGTTCAAGCAAACCCAGAGAACGACCGATAAGAGAGATGATCTCTTTATTCAAAAACTGCAATGGTATCCCTCTGATTTGAATCCAGAAAAGGATAAAACGCAAAAGAGGAGGATTAAACAGAGGATTCCATCTTTGCAACACAAGCATACGATCCGCAAAGGCCCATGGACCTCTACGAAGGACTGTTTTCAGAGACTCTTCAGATGGAAATATGAATTGAAAACATGTGCCATTCACAATTCGACCATGGATGAAGCCAGAGTGACCCCAAATACGTGGCATAGACGAAAGAATTGCCCTTAAGTTTTGACGCCGAGGCATGACTGGTTGTCCGATGAGAACAAACCGGTTCTCTTGTGCTGCTTGATTAACAACATCTGGGGGCAAAACAAATGGCTCATCTTGTATTCCCAGATCCAAATCCTGCACCGCTCTATGAATATGATCTGCCATACTGTAGAATAAACAAAGAGTAGAGTGTTTGCTTGTAGGATGAAAGTGAGCGTAGAAGATCTTGAATATATAGTCATCATACTCAACTAAGAGCATGGAGATGAACACAAGGACATGGAGGTGATGGTAACCACCCACTCCGAACCCTGAAAGACGTGGGGAAACCCCTTTCGTAAACCGTAACTGCCGTGAAAACCAGAGAGATAACCACCAATAACCGTTAGAAAAAATCACCATCAGACTCCGATAAAAAAATACAATAAAACGACAATCTTTTATAAACGGAGGGAGTATTAATTTTTCTTTCTTTTTGTCAGACTGTTCTTTTTGGCTGGCTTTCTAAATGTTCAATTTGGTGGTTGGTTTTTCGATTAGCCATTTTTCGGAAGTCGACAGTTTGACCATCTATTATGGTTTTTTAGTTTGTTAACCGATGGTGTTTTATTAGAAAGGTAGGAAGATCTCGTTTCCATTGCGATCATCGTTTGTAAAGGTGATCATCTTTTGGATATGATCGCTTGAGCAGAAAAGTTTTTGATTTTAGGTATGTATTATTTTAATTGAACTCGTTTTGCCTAGTTTTTTCAATTGTAATGTTTTTATATTTTGCGTTCTTTTTTTGGTTTTTGCTTCAACGAAAGTTTGTTTTGGTCAACTTTGTTTCTTGTAACCTTTTCGGACTTGCATCATGTTCCATTAGAGTTGTAACAATTTGATAACGATAGAAATCCAAACTGGTTTTATAGATGATTAGATTTCTAGCGTGCGTCATGCGCGGGCATGGATTTAACTAAAGAAAGCTAAAAAAATATATTAACATTTATAATTAAAAATGTTTAATCATCGAACCTAATTTAGGTAGTTTATTATATTTATATGTCTAATTTCAATTTTTTATACAAAAATATTCTTCTTATTATATAAAACTTATAAATGTAATATTTATTATTATTAACATATATAATTATAAATCTGTATTAATTCAAATTTATAAGAACATATACATGCATATTACATGTTATATACTTAATACTATTTACAATGATACAATATTTAATATAAAATATAATATATCATAATAGTACACAAATTTAAATTTATTATATTTTAGTACATACAATAAAATATATTAATATATTTCTAACGATGTTGAATATATTAAGTCATAATTAATTCTAAATAAAATTTTATAAATTATTAATAAGTTTATTTTATATAATTTTATTATTTATAGTATATTGTATTATCATTCAAAATATGAGTTTTAAACATGTAAAGTGTGATGAATATAATTTAGATATTAATAATTTCATAAAAATAACAAAAGTTTAATTATAGTATAATATTTCATCATTACCAAAAAGATGGCAAACACACATAATAATAACATAGCAAAAATTATAAGAACTTTTAAATAACATCAAAAGGGCATGAGGACCACCACCAATCATATTGGAAAATGCATCTATCTCATCCTCATCTTCCATCGTTAACTGAAAATCAAAATTATAATATACATTAACTTGTTAAATAATTAATACATAAAATAGTTTAAGTATGTATTAGTGTAAATAACCGTGTTAGGAGTATCAATAGGATTGATACGACGACCATTGTACAAAAACAGAAGCGATTCGTAAATCCGGTCTCTCTTCTCACAATATGCGACCATCATCTTGTCGAGACATGTAGTAATTTCATGGAAAATAAATCACGACTTCCCTGATATATATTTAAACATATTATACATTAAGAATTAATCATGTGTTAATAGATATGAGATTATACCAAATAATATACATGTTGATCAACAATTGTTATCATTATCTTCCTAACTTGGTTTGGTTATCTAGATCTCATTTTGAGAGAAAAATTTTTTTTCTTGGCTAAGTGATATATGAGAGTAATTTCTTTTCGATATGAGACATATAGTCATGATACATGCCAATTTATAGGAACAATATTTTGGTAACAAATATCACACAAAATCGGTATATTTTTTTAAAAAAAAATTGATAAAAGAATCTCAAATATTAAATGTTCAAATTTTTCCAGATATTTAGATGTGGTTTAGACTATGCATCGAAAATTGTAAATTCATAATTTTTATAACAAAAATTTGAACACACTAATCTATGCAAGATGAGTAGAAATATCACCTTATAAATTTTTATGACAAAATTTTGAACACACTAATCTATGCAAGGTGAGTAGAAATATCACCTTATTTGGTTAAAACAATTTAAGCGATAAACTTTAACTAAAATCGTTTAGTTAGAGTTGAATTTTCATAAAGTTAAAATAATATGGTATTTGGAAACATGTGATTTGAGTGATATTATTTTAAACAACTTCGGACTGTTTGGATTTAGACGATTGTATTTGTTGAAAGTTTTTAGACTATTTTTACCTGAATTTTTGACATAATAGAACAATCAAATTACGAAGATATCTAACACGCAATTCATATTATCATTAGCCGATTACATAATAATACCAAAAAAAATTGAAAATATGAAATATAATCCATGAAATCAATATCATAATAACGTTTAAAATTGATATCATACACGAAAGAGTATCCCACAGCCATATCCGCATGAATTCGTTCACGTTCCAACTTATCTATCTCTTCATCCAAGTTGAAATCGGCTTCGGTTTTTATCCTTTTCAAAACCGATAAAACAGATTCGATCCTAGCCGTCTTTAGTTGATTTTGGTTGAAACGATCTTTACATGCTTCCCGATATTTTATAGCCAACATAACATTTCTATATTTGAAAGATTGAGCTAGTTGTCCCATTGTCAACGCTATAGACACAAGATCTTTGCCATGTTCATCTTGTGGAATTGGATGATTAGATCCAATCTGCTCACTCGGTACATCCGGATCACCTGCATCCATCGAAAAAACTTAAATCTACGAATATTGTTTGTATCCGCGATTTTAATGTTTATGAGTTTTAATTTTTAAAAAATAGCTAGAAAACGTAGATATGTTGCTATTTATAAAGAAATAAAATATATTTTATCAATAAATATAAGTTGTTATACGTCAAATATTTATAATTATATCATAATTTAATTTCGAATCTAACATATCCATATTTAATTAATTTGATTGTAGATATCCATTTGCATCAATTATATTTATAATTTAATATTTTAAATATTAAAAATATTCATAACGAAAATTTTAAAATAACAATATCTACAAAATTTATATTAAAAATATAAAAAATTATATTACATGAATAAACAATCATACTATATATAGAATAATATTATAAAACAAAATTATAATTTTTAGTATCAACAACGATTCATTAAATAAAAAATTATAGAGATGTTCTATTTTTTTGAACATTAATTATTAAATATAGTAACATGATATTATTATTATAAACACATATTTTTTTAAATATGGTAACACGATATTATCATTATAAACAAGCATTTATTAAATATGGTAACACGATATTGTTATTAATTGAATACATATTTATAAATTTACCAATTATAAACATATCATATATTCCAAATCTTTAATTATACGTATAGAAAATTATAAAAAATATTGAAAATTATATAATTTCCATTTCAAAATATATACGAACCATTTGAAATATATATGAACCATCTAATAGCAATAAGATTGTGATGGTCATATCAACATGAAAATAATAAAATAATATAATAAATTAATTCATATCATATGTTATTTTATCAAAGTTAATCAGTTCCATTGTTTATTTTATAAAAATATCAGATTTTAGACCTAAACTAAAATATGTTATTGTTAAACACAAAGTCATTAAAAATTATTAATTTATATGTAATAAGTAAACACATAATAATATATAAACATTAAAAACATAATCTAAAAATATTACAACTAAATCATCACATAATCTAATAATATTAATTACCAAATAATCACCATATATACCATTTGTATAAGTTTTCGATACGGAACCTAATTAATATGTTATATTTTATTTATTAATTTTATTCCACTCCATATTAAATAAATTCGTAATTATTTTATATTTATATAAAGTTTAACGTATTTATATTTAAAATATTTATAACTAATATTATAATAAAAAATTGAACATTATATTTTTATCAAATCATTTTTTCATTGTAATTATATAAAACATGAAAAATTTTAATTGTATTAATATATCTTATAATAATAATAATGCAAATAAGAATTATAATTTTTATTTTAACATATTTTAGGTCTAAAATATGATATTTTTATAAAATAAACAATGGAATTGATTAACTTTGATACATGTGTATACTTGTAGATATTAAAATAAAACAACATATTTTATTAATAACAATACCAAACATCATCTCACACAATTTAACAATTGTGTTTTTAAAATAAGAAAATAAATAAGAAATCATACAGTAGAACATTCAAACCGAAATTATTATCATTTTAAAACACATATAATTATATGATGCAAATACCTCCACCAATCATATATGAAATCACAAATATTTCATCATTATCTTCCATCATCTTCTGCAAAAAAATTTGTAATTCATAATCAATTTTTAAGTAGTTAATCATTAATAAAAATATATGTATTTTAATTGAATTATATTAGACAACCGTTTCAGGAGTATCGCTAGGGTTTATCCGTTGTCCATCGTAAAGAAAACGAAGAACATAACTATTTAGGTTCCATTTTTCGCAATATGCATCAAACAATAGCATTAGACGTGTAGTAACATGTATCTTCAAAATATTCATGCTTCCCTAATTCATATATTTAAATAACATGTTATAATATGAGATAAACTATTTGATATTAAGAACAATCGGTATAATATTATACATTAGATTGTAAATACATTTTGGTCAACCAACTTGATAGTTATCTTCTTAGCTTGTACATTTTCCGGAGAAGCCGATACACTGGTTACACACAATTCATTTGTAGCAATCAATTCACTCATAGTATAAGAACAAGAATTTTATCTAGAAAATTAGATTTTAGAGAGAGAACAAATGTTAGAGGCTTAGAGCAATAGCCTTTCCCTATAAGTGCCAATTTATAGAGAAATCATGCCTCAATGAAATCGACATGCAACTTGCCTAAATATTAATATTTTATTAATAAAATATAAATTTAATTTTAATACTAAATATTTGTAAGTGGTTCAAGATATACTTTGGAATCACAACAAATATATATATCAAGACAAATATTAAAAATGCACAACAATTTTCAACGTGAATTATCATTTTCAAAAACTATGATACACTAAAAAAGAAAATTCAATGATGGAATTATAATACTTTATAACAAAAATATAGTCATTAATTTTATATTAATTATATAGTATATATAAAATTTAACAAAAATGTTATATATCTAATGAACTCAAATTAAACCAATATAGTATTTTAAATTAAAATAAATTAATAAAATATATGTTAAATATATAATACGAATAACACACATGAAAAGTAAATATTTTAGTTAAATTTATAAAATTTAACTAAATTTTAGAATCATAAATTATAGTAATTTTATAAAAGTCTAATCACAATAACTTTATAATAAAATTAATCTCATTAAATTATAATATAAAAAATTAAATATAAATATCGCGATTATCAAACCATAGAAAGAAATAATCAAGTTTTTGTTAATATAAATATTAACATTAAACTAAATAATCTATGTACACTTTAAATTTTTCAAAGTTAATCAATTCTATTGTTTATTTTATAAAAATATCAGATTTTAGACGTAAAATATGTTATTGTCAAACAAAAAGTCATTAAAAATTATTAATTAATATGCAATAAATAATAGGATAATAATTCGATCATAATTTTTTTGTTTCGGCAACAATATTTTCAATATAAATAAAATTAATTTTTAAATGTTATATATTTTTGGATTTTCTAGATAATTTAATAATAGTAAATTAATTCATGAGTTGTCTCTTCAATCTATAATAATTTCAATTTTCAAGATCATTTTCATCATATAAAAAAGAGAGTATATTTTTTATTTTTCAATAACAACAAATTAGCTAGTTTCCAAAATTCAATATATATATATATATATAATATATATAGATATATGTATATAATTATTTTCTTAAATCATATTATTTTTTATATATATTCAAAAAAATAATTTTGGTTTATGACAAAATTTGATATGTATTTACATATAATATTTTTGTAATTATAAAGTAATTTTATACGAATCAATATATATATTACAAAATAAATCATTAAAATTTTATAATATTCGTATAACATAAATGTTCATAATTATATCATACCAATATAGTTTACATATATTTCAAAGATATAAAATATATAATATTTTTTATACCATATTATTATGTTATTTTATGTAAAATATTATATACAACGATTAATGAGCATATCAATATTTAATTATAATTTAATACTATAATATTATATGTTCATAAATAAGCACATAACCATATATAAACATTAAAAAAATAATCTAAAAATATTGCAACTAAATCATCACATAATCTAATAATATTAATTATCTAATAATCACCATATATACCATTTGTATAAGTTTTCGATACGGGACCTGATTAATATGTTATATTTTATTTTTTAATATTATTCCACTCCATATTAAATAAATTTGTAATTATTTTATATTTATATAAAGTTTAACGTATTTATATTAATGCATATTTAAAATATTTATAAGTAATATTATAATAAAAAATCAAACATTATATTTTTATCAAATCATTTTTTCATTGTAATTATATAAAACATGAAAAATTTTAATTGTTTTAATCTATCTTATAATAATAATGCAAATAAGAATTATAATTTTTTTTTTTGTATAATATTATAATTTTAATACATCAAACACATAATATTTTTTCATGCAAATAAATATATAAGAAATGTAATATTATTTATACAATAATAAAGTATTTAGTAAATATATTAAAAATATAACTAAAGACAATAATAGTATAATATCTCGTGATTGTAAAAGATGATTAAAAAAATATCTTTAAATGTATCATATACAAACAAAACAATTATGACAAAATAGTAATTTATATTGTGATCAAACATGAAAGCAATCTTACAAAAAGTATTAATATTTTCGAATTTCACATTGTCGTTCAAATTTCAAGAAAATTTATAATTATATTTATAATTTTTGTACTATGGATATTATAAATTAATATTTCTATGTTAGATGTTCTTTAATAATCGTTACTATTATTAATATTATAATTATCGACAAATATATTTGAAAGTTAAAATTTAAACAAAAAGTAACTTGTATAAACATATTAATGTTGATCATTTTTGAAGTTAATATTATAATATAATAAATTCAACAAATAAATACATAAAACCAAAATAAATAAATAAACAAAAACAGTAACAACTCGTGAATATATATCAAAATATTTAACTTTAAATATACCAAAGTCAAAATAACAAATATATCAAAAACAGTATTATATCATTTGATCTTTATAAACATTGAAATATACACCAAATTTATTCAATATAAATAACCCCACGCATTCATTGATAAATCAATAAAAAAATACTCCAAATTCAACATAATTTAAATTCTCTATAGTCAATATCAACCATTCACCAAGGTATGTATGATCTACAAATTGATATATAAATTCGTCTTAACTATAGCTAAAAATAAAGTATTAATCAAAATAACGTATGTATTTGTAGATTTAAAACGTTGATGGATGCAATATTATAATTAACTGAATATGTTTAAATTAAATTTTATATTGTTTATTAAAATTAAATATAATTAGCTATAAAGTTGTATAAAAATCTAAGTCTGATCGTTATTAATAAGTAATTATTAAAATTTTATTATCAAAGTACTTAAATAAATAATTTACCTAATTAAAATCTCATTACATTTTACGAAATCAAATAACAATTTTTATCAAAATTTTCATATAATGTACATAACTAACATCTAATTACAATTTACAAATAAAATATCGATTTATAAATTTAAAATTTTTTTATAAAATATCCATTGTTTTTTTTGTTTTAAAAAATTAACTAATAATTTGTTTAATCTAGAATCAGTTCATAAATCAAAGCTAAAAAAATCAAAATATTATTTATTTATGTATGCTTTCTTACACGTAACCTTTTTCATGTACATTTTTTCGTAACTTACATAATTTTGATTCAAAATGATAAGAAGAAATTTAAAATATGAAATTAACCCTTCCTAAGAATTACATTTATTTTAACATGAACCAAAATCTTAAACTTTAAAAAATTTTATGCTTATGGTATATTTAATATAATAAATTATTATTAAAATATACGTTTTCTTTGTTATATTGCTAAATCATATATAACACATTTTAAAAAATATGGACACATAATATTAATACAAATGTTTAAAGATTTGATTATTAAAAAATATGGACATATAATTCCTTATCGTCGTCTAATAGCCCCAGTGCATAACATGTATCTTTAAATGTAGAATATAGTTTGCCATTGACGGATCTCATCAAAATTCCTTGGTCCTTTGACTATATTTAATAATACTCTCAAATAATAAATTTCTCCATAAGAAGGTGGAACATAGGTACTTTTACCGATAGCAAATCCTCTCGTACGTGGTTTTCAAGTACGTTATGCCAGATTCCACACAAATTTAGTAGGAAAATCTGAATACGTAAGATTCCTAGCTTCTGCATATATCTTATTACATTCGAACCAAGATGTAAATTTAGATGTACTAACCGATTTACGATTCAACACGTCATCTATTGGATCGTTCTCGTTATAAACAACTAATTGTTGATCAGGTAAATGAAACGACAGGTTAATAACGGAGATGGTACGATATTGCGTAGGAAACGCAAGTATTTTCCAAATAGATTCACACGCAGAATTATGTCTGAAATAATACAAATATCAAACATAATAATTAAAAGTATAAAATATCATAATTTCAAATTAAACGTAATATATGAAATTATAAAAAAATCAAAATAATATGATATACAAATTTATATATTATTTAAAATTAAATGTTTACCAAATTCTTTATTTTTGTTGTTATAACTTATTCCTCAATTAACGATAATTTTATTATATTTTCAATCAAGTAAGATTTTAATCATTATGGCATGCTTATCATAAATACAATATACTGATATTATAAAGATTTGATTAGATCCAGATGATTTAGTATCGGTATCTTATTAGGTTTAGTCGAATTATATAAATATAGCTTATTGTCAAGTGTTTTCGTTTATAATATCTTATTATTTTATTACATTAAATAAATAAAATTAAATCATATATATGTACAAATCTATTAAAAAATTTAACCTTTTATATATTAGCAAAATAATTTTACGAAACTAACTTTGATATAAAAAATATACATACATACATACCTACAATTGAAATACTTCTTGACTTCATCAATATTATTAATATTGTCTCCATCTTTCTCAATGGAAGCTCGAACATAATCAGAACCTTTATGGATATACTTGAATAGATATTTTATAGCTCTACTCTGATTGCACCATTCGACATTAATATGAGCACGATAACGTATTGATAATTCTTTGTTGTACGGAACAACATATTTGTTATCACAACTGAATCCTTTCTTATTAACAAACCTCCCATCGTCGCGACGCCTATACATAGAGAACCCACCATCATCGATTTTAGTAATCATACTGTAAGGTTTTGGGAAAAATTTTGAACATTTTCCATCTTGCATACAAACACTAAGTTTGTTAGCATTTCCACACGGTCCATGAATCATTGATTTGCTAACAACCTCATATAGGTAAGGTTCTAAATCTTGGTCCGGTATCTCTGCAGAAATAAACTTATCAATATCATCTCCGGTCGGTAATTTAGAATCTGGTTTCAAAAAGATACCATGTGTGCATGCGGCAACCCTCGTTTTTGAAATTCAATTGTATACATGGCTGAAAAAATATAAAAAAGTACGTAATTATTCAATAAATAATATAAATTAATATATAATAAGTAATTATCAAAGAATTATCTGCGTTAACCGACCCAAAAGTGCATGTTATCGTTAATTCTTGCACAAGACTATCAAGCTTTATTTTAAAAATCCTACAACATATGTCCGGACGATCTTCTGTTTTTAAATTATGTTTTTGCAAATATCTGGTTATCTCTGGCCATTTAGGATTACATGTGATAGTAATAAAAAAATCAGGGAACCCATAATATTTGCAAATAGTCATCGCGTCCAAATAATGTTGCATCATATATCTAGAACCACCTGTGAAAGTTGCAGGTATAACAACGCGTTTATCTTTGTCAGATATACGATCATCACCTTGATTAGCAGATTCAACGATTTTTTCATAGCTTTCAGATCGTAGACTGCTTTGATTAAACCAAATATATCGCAACCTATTTGATTCGATCATTGTATATGCATCAACCAAAAATTGCTGGTACAATCTACCGGACATAACAATGGTCGGCGCCTCACCCAATCTATCTTGTATACGATAAGCAAAAAACTCACGCATTGTTACATTAAGTCTTTTTCGTCTTGAAGTATCAATAAATCCAATATTTATTTCCAAACAGAATCCATCTTCACCATATGGAAATAACAGAGGATATTGCAGTGCTAAATATGCCGGATGTAATTCACTAATTCACAGTTACTTGCCATACCTAGTTTCTATGATGATGTCACGAGAGTCTGGTGCTATACGAAAATCTCCTGGAATTAAAGTGGCAACATCGTTCTCGGTTGTAAGATTATGGGTACATCCATCTGACTTCCTATCGCTAGACAACACTAATCTAACTCCTTCAACACAAACATCAGACTGAAACATCTCTCTGACAGACCTAAATGCCTTAACATGTTTATTATGGGTATCCAACATTTTTTCAGTTTATCAACTACATCTATCTGTAACTTTTCTTGCGAATTATTTTTTCTACAAAAAAAAAACGACATTAAAATGCTATATACCACATATAATAACCGTACGAAAAATATGTAAAAAATATAACATAGAACAAAATATATAAATTATTCATTATCCATAAGCTTTGATTTTGTTAAAACTTTCGTTCATGGTATCATGTATATAAAGTTGCAAGAAAGTTGGATCTTCACCAGGACCAGGTAATATATCACCCATGACCATCGTTAATAGCGTGGTTTACTTTACCACCCAGAGAACTTAAAGAAAATATCATGTTATAAGCTCGTATAAACTCTCTATAATGTTAGCAAATTTCTTCTGAACTATTATACAATAACGCCAATAACGTCTTGGGAGGAGTTTTCATAATCGGGAGTTTAACTTTTCCTTTATGACAACAAAAATTGAATATCGGTTCAGCATTTTTAGCTCTTTTATTAATTCTTTCTCCATACCACATATACGCATAGCAATGTCTACATAAAAATATAGGATCTCCATCGTCCACATATCCTGTTTCTAAATATACATAAAATCACTTTTAAAATTATAAATAAAATTTAAACATATTAATAAAATATTAAAATTTATACAATGACAATATTATAATACTTGTGATTGGTTGCGGCAATATACATGTGTTATTAGTAACGAAAGTTCGAACATCACTATCCGGGAGGTTATCAATAATGATTGGTTCTTCGTCTTCACGATCAGATGCAGTTGCAATAAAGCATACAAAATCATCGTCTTTATCTTGTGAAGTAGGTGTACCTAAAATTATTATTATAAATACAAAAATAAAAAATCATATATATATATATATGTATAATTATATATGTAATGTAAAAATAATTTAAGATATTTTTAAGAAACATCACAAAATTCATATAAATAACATTGTATATATATATATATATATATACACATATACCTAAAACATACACTATAACGAAATTTACTAACCGGTGTTGTTATTATAATAATTTTATTTTTTTCTTTTAAAATAAGTATACGTTGTTGTCTAGCTTGCTTGAAACTATTTCCTAATGGATTTGTGACACATGTATTATGACCATATATGGATTGTTGTGGAGACGTAATAGGTGCATAAAAGTTCTGTTTTCTAATATCTCCTATGATTTTATAAATAAACATTCAATAAGTCAACTAAATTGACAATATTAAGATATATCGCAATCATACGTACGCTTAGGTGCATGAGATTTATGTTTTAATGAAAGCATGATGAGTGATGAACAACAGGTCCACTAATGTAAGACGCTAATCTAAAAAAAAGTCATAATCGATAAGTTTATGAATAAAATCAAACATAAGAAATTATAAGTCACGATAAATATCGATTGTATTCAGGTCAGTCGAACATAACATATTAATATATTTATAAAAAAACTTTACGTTCAATGAATTTTTTTTAAAAAAAACTCAAAGAAATAATTTAAAGAATCGATGTGGAAACTTACATCCGTTGAAGCTAAGAATAAAGCTCGAAGAAATAACTTAACGAATCAATGTATAAATTTTGACATCATCTATCATATTATATAGGAAATCACCAAAAGATGATAAGTTTAAGTAAATTAAAATACATAATTTATATCGATTATAGAATATTTCATAAAAATAAAGACAATATCAAGATTTTAAAAAAATTATATAACAAATAATGACATAATAAAATTAAATAAGCATATTTATCGCATAAATAAATATATATTGCAAGAAACGAAAAAATCAAAGATAATATGTAAAAGAATTATAATCAATATAAATAAAATCATAAATCGAGATAGTGATAATTCGCGGCGATTTTGGTGGACATAATCATCATGCTATATCGACATTGGTTATGAATTAGATTAGGGTTATCTTTATCAGATTGATTCTTTGTATGGTAATATAGATGGAGGAAAGATTGGATTGAATACGTGAATCAAGACCAACCATGCAACATGAATTATGAATCTTCATTGTTAGAGCATTGTGATTCTGCTAGTTTAAACACTCTAAATAAGTTTTCTGGGATTGATAACTCTGATTTGATCAATAATTCTTCATTGGAAGATCCGAGTAAAACGACTGAGATCCTTGAAACACTTCAGGAAGGTCGTGACTATGTTTTGTTCCCTCAAGAACTGTCGAACCAATTTTGGTCATGGTGAGTTTAATGGAAAGTTCAATGAGTAGCTCTACCAAGTTCTTTTAGTATGCAACTGATGTTGTTTAATTGATTAGTTCGCTTTTATTTATATTCTGTAATACATAATCTGCATCCTATAACAAATTCCCTTAGTTTTCTTAAGAGTTATACTTAAAGTTATGATATGTTTCATATGGAGTTTGCTTCTGTATCCAAGAATTAAAGAATACACATAGTATTCAAGAATACACATAGTATTCAAGAATACACTTAGTATTAATGAATATGAACCATTTTTTTTTTCCTTATCGTAAACACAAATTTTTAAATTTTATATGTTTAAGGAATATAGACAAACTTTTATACACATACTAATGAATAATATTATAACATCAAATGATTGTTAATTTGACTATAAATATTTGTATCCGATATTTATACAAATTCCTAACCAGTAAAACAAATCATCATATTAAAAAAATAAGAAAAATAGCAACTATTTATTAAATATTGTTATAATAAAAAATAAATAATAACCCATAATTAATATATCAATAAAAAACTTAAAACAGTAAAAAAAAAACTAATCAACTATTGTTAGAAAACCCTTTAGAACTTTTAAAACCTTTCTTAATTTTATATTCTCCTTCATCAGCTTTATCGTATTTTCTTTTGGATACTTCTGAATTTTCCTGAAAATATTACAAGAAATATTCAATAAATCGATTATTATAGTACTAAAATCATATATAATAAAAAATTTATAAAATAATACATGCATCAATAATTCAGATGTGAACCTTCCTATCATATCTTCGTTATTGCACATTAAATCAATAATGTACATTGGACGTCTGCTTTTTAAGGTATCAGAAGTTATAACAATCTTGAATAGAAACATTTTCCCAATCATTGCATTCAGTGACGAAGGCAGTACGGAAGTATTTTCCTATATTTTACACATATAAATAATTATATATATATAATAACATATATTATAAATTATTAATAAAAATAGAATTATTAACTCAACAAGTTCCTCAGCCAATTCAGCAGCAGGTCTTTTTAAAAAACTTTCAGCAATACTCTCGAATATAATGAATAATGTTTCTCCACCATTTTTGTCCAACACAAAAAATATAATACGGTACCTATATATTAACACAAATATTTAAAATAATACATATTAAATAATCTATTTAATATACTATATGATATAAACCATACCGTGCAACAACATTAGACACATCACTATCACAAACAAAACAATAAAAAAGAGGTGGACCATCATATCCAATATCATCTTCACATGGTTGAACCTTTTTATTACATTTATTGCAAGATATGTAATACCATTTAGGACCACTCCCAATTGATTCAATAGATCTGATAGTCGCAATCGTCACATATTTTCCAATCTACACAAAATAGACAAATTAAACAGATTTAACATTGTCACAAATAAATATATATATATATATATATATATATATATATATATATATATATATATATATGTATATATNATATATATATATATATATATTAGTATGCATATATAAATACCTCACTCGTCCGAATAATATCTGAAACAGTTTTCTTTGGATTATTGACAAAAAATTCATCAGTTAATGAAATATTAGATGCACCAACTACATTATCCTCGGTATATTGCGAAATCACTACACCATCACGTGGAAGCCTACAAAAATATTATTAGAAATTAAAAATAATCAAACACATAATTATTTTTAATAACATATTAATTAAAATATATATTAATAACCATTAAAAACGTACAATGGATCTAAAATCAATTGCTTCTGGAATGTCAGGATTGATCAAGAGTTGTGTAGAATTAAAAGTATTTCATACACTAATAATATTCCTCCAATCTTTGAAACATGCTAGAATAATAACACATATAACAACCTGTTCATTGGTATTATTAATCTGCGAGTAAAATTTCTTCGCATAATCACCCCACAATGTGCAAGTCAACCGGATATCACTAAATAAAAAAATAATAAGATTAATAATAATAATTTAGTAATGAAAATAATTTTTAAAAAAACTTAGGACAGATCTCGCAAATAAACGATAAGTTTTGATGTAGGTTTGTCTTTAGTTTGAGCAACTTCTAACTGACCAACACCAATAACTTGACCAATAACATCTACAATTAAAATTTCTATTGATCATTATACACAAAATATATAGAAAATAATAAGTAAAATATATGACAAAATTACCTATCAATATATTCACATCCAATTTTCCAAAAAGAATATCAGTAAAACTAGTGAGATATTTATTAGGTATACTTTTTGGAAAATCTTCGCAAGCTTTAATCATCGTTGCTCGATAAAACACGATCTTAAAGTTTAATATGGTTGTTCTATAATCTGAATAATAATGAACGAAACGGAAATTGCTAAGAACAATATGACGATCTTCTTTCAAATCTTTTTCTTATTTTTTAATCAAACTCTTCTAATTGAACCATGTATCCGAGTACCCTATAATAAATAAATCGTCAAACAATTTAAACACAGTAAAATATTAACATACAAAACATAAATTTACAATATATGAATTTTAATTATATGATACCTATTAGATTAAAAATACGATATATACATAATTTAATAAATATTTGGGTACATGTACCATTTACAATATTTGGGTACATGTACCATTTTAAATACATCATTTTTATTATAAAAATACATAAAAGCATCTATAAATACTCGGTAAATCTTGAACACTAATCATCACTTATATCATATCACCATCCATTTCTTCATCTTCTATCTAATGACTACTAAAAAAATAAAAACTACCCTCGAGTCTTTACCCGGAGATGTTCTTCTTAAAATCTCTTCAAAAATTGCAAATCACTCTTTTACCACCTTTTCGAATCTCAGTACAACTTCAAAATCTTTTAACAAAATATGTAAAGAACCACATGTCGTCCACATACTGTCACTTCACGAAATCCCTCTTTTCCCATGGTCTGAAGATCAGTCACGATTCTCAAATTTCATGAAGATATGTCGTAAAAAATGGAAATCCCGACGCTCTATACCGCAAAGGACTCATCAAATATTTCTTAGAGAACCAAGATAAAAAAAGAGTGAAACTGTTAGCCGAAGCTTCAAGGCAAGGAAGTCAAGAGGCCATATATATCCACGGTATGATCTTACTATGCACCGGAGAAGATTCAAAAAAACAAGTTGTCCAGACAATGTCTAGTTTATTAAAACCGTCAATGTCAACAACAATGAAGAGACTTGAGAAAATTCAGATAAAAATCCGAGAACACATTTGATGGCGTGGCAGACCGGTATTGAAACAACTCAAGACATCATATGTCCATGAAAACTGCGAATGTAATGGTTACACCAATAATTTTGTTATAAAAAAACCGCGGTTGGCAACGATACGATGAAGACAGTGATATGATTACTTCTTTAGCATGTAATCTATGTCTCTGGCAACATGAATTTCAGAACTACTATGATAATATCAATTATCGACATCAACGAATAGATAATCCTCTTCTAGTATAATTATTTTCTTTTATTGTAATTCAAAATTGTTTATGATTTTAATATTAATTCGATATTATGAATAATATAGTTTTTCTATCATAAACAAATCTACAAAATTAAATTTGATAATTCTTTATTAACAAATTCACGAGAACACAAACATAATATCCAATTCAATAACTAACTTAACAACGCGCATTATGAAATTTCGATTAGATATATTCATTATATTCTATAATATAAAAATACACTAATTTGCAATATTAAGTTCGCTTTAACGTTTGTTAGCTACATAAACTAATCATATACTAAGACAAAACAAAACATAAGAAAATCTCAATCGTATCAAACAATTTCATTATTCCTAAAGTTGATATTAATTATTTTAATATATAAAATAATATAGTTTTCATTATATCATATATAAATATATTTGTTATAATATCTTAAATTAAATTTAATATAAATATATAAATATTGTAAAAATTATCTATACTAAAAATTAAAGTTGTATTCACAATAAAAATACTATAATTAGCAATTAGTGTATATATATATATATATATATATATATATATATATATA
>OVBE01003756.1:0-25906 GCA_900406425.1 Iberis pinnata
CTAGAAAATGACAAGAAATGTTATGTAAAAATCCTAAAATTCAAGTGTTATCAGTGACATGCTTTAGAGGTTTTCTATACTTAGCTGTTTTTCATGCATTTTCGATTTCTTTCTACGTTCTTTAATATTTAGTCTAAATTATGCATATTTTCATTCTTTCAGTTGTCTTTACTTAAAAACATGCATTTCATAATAGATTCAACAAGTATAATACAATTTCAGTCTTGCTAATAAGCTATTACATTGCATTACATGCGACCACAAAGGAGGCATAAGCAATGCTATTGCTTAGTGAGTACGATTTAATCTGCAACAATTAGCCAACAGTACAGATTCGTTCCCTTAGAACTTTTCATCACAACTTTACTCAATTTTACTTAATAGCTTGGATTAGACTGTTCGGATCATCCGAATTTACTTAGATGCATCACCAGTCTAACCCACAGTTCGACTAGACTGTCCTGACCATCTTGATGCACCTAGATCAGTCACCAGTCTAGTCTAGTATGCTTTAATAGTTCGGCTCTTAAGCCATTTTAGTACAGTTCTCGCATCACACGACCAGTTCAATCAGTTGTCTTGGCTTTAATGCCTTAATAGTTCATGATCCAATCGTAATACACCTGGATCATGCATACTTAGCCAAAAAGGCTTTAAAACAGTAAACAACTCACATAGCCTTAGATGATCACATAGAAAGTCTATCAGTTCAGTACTTGCACTCACCTTAACCGTTTGACGATCTAAATGAATTCTTCAGTTCTGCGGTTTGATCGGCACACAGACTAACTGATTCCCCACCTTCTCGGCTAACTCACAAACTGATCGCACTTTTCTCGACTTTCTCTCTCTATGCAGAACTTTCTCTCTCAAGGATCATTTTCTCGCGCAAAGAGGTAAAATGAGCCGATAAAGTCATATTTATATGCGAGATGGCGGTTTTCTGTCGAGCCAATCGCTTCTTCAACCGTCCAATCAGAACATGCCAGGTCATCGATACGCGAAAATCTTCAGAAAATCGCTTGTGCACATCATTTTGCTTAACTGCCCACGATTTTGCGTATCGCTTAAGCCAGTAACCTCTCCCGCGTGCGTAATCACTTGCATACGACTGGTTTGATAGACATAACTACCGACAGACATAACTGCCTTGTCCAAGCTTGACATTCTCAACCATTTTGTCTAAATCCGACCATCATGTCCGAATCAAACCGGTTTTCACCAACTTCCCACCAACTTCCACCAACCATGCTACCAACTTCCACCAACCACCGACCAACTTCCGAAATTCTCGTAATAAAATCAATAATTCAGTCTAACTTATCTTTTGACCGGATTTCTACTTGATCACATGGTTTTAGCTCAATCCTTGATTGAACTTGCTCAGACACAATCAGATTCCCACTTGATCTGATCTAAGTCGTGATATGATCTTCAATATTTCTTGATCGATCTTCCCACTTTGGAATAAAGATGCTTGTCAAGCATCCCAACCATGTTGCCCATGCATGGTCTAAGGGGGTTTTAGCATCATTCGGTTCATTCAACCCAACCAGTCCAGTCCTCAATTACACCCACCCCTAAAATACATTAGTGACAATTTTCAGAATTCCACCAGTATACATTACATGTGTTTGAGGAGTCACTGCCTATTTAATTATTAATTATAAAAATTAATAATAAATAGACATTGACTGAAACTCAATCAAATGATGCATACTTTCACCATCCGGTCAAGGAACAATGCATAAACTGAGCATCATTCCTGAACTGATTTGCTTTCCTTAGCATCCAAGTCATAGTCTGCGACTAAGTCCATCCAATGCATCTTCCTTAGATTCAACTCAGGTTGAGTGAAAATGTACTTAAGGCTCTTGTGGTCCTTGAATACTTGGACTTTCCCGCCATAAAGATAGGATATCCATATCTTTGAGGCAAACACTACTGTTACCATTTCTAGATCATGTGTTGGGTAGTTTCCTTCATGCTTCCTTAACTGTCTTTATGAATATGATATCACTTTCCTTTGTTGCATGAGCACATAGCCCAAACCAATCCTTAATGCATCAGTATATACCAAAAATGGCTCATCTGGTATCGGCAATGCCAATACTAGAGTGCTTGTCAGCATCTCTTTAAGCGTCCTGAAGATTTCTTCACATTCACTTGTCCAAACGAATTGAACATCCTTCCCAGGCAGCTTATTCATTGGCTGAGCCATGCTGGCAAAGCCTTTGACAAACCGTATATAATATCCAGCTAAGCCTAAGAAACTCATGATTTCTTAGGCGTTCTAGGGTCTCGGACAATCCTTGATTGTCGTGATCTTTTCTGGGTCTACTGATACTCCCTTATCAGAAACAACATGGCCGAAAAAGCCAATCTCCCTCTGCCAAAAACTGCATTTGCTCAACTTAACATACAACTTATATTCTCACAACAGATCCATTACCACCCTTAAGTGATTCTCATGCTCTTCACGGGTCTTTGAATATACAAGAATATCATCAATAAAGAAGATGAAAAATTCATCTAAGCAGTCCCTGAATACGCCACTCATGAGCTTCATGAAGGCTGCTGGTGCATTAGTTAGCCCAAACGGCATAACCACGAACTCAAAGTGACCATACCTTGTCCTGAAGGCGGTCTTCCTTATATCATCTTCCTTAATATTAATTTGATGGTATCCCAATGCAAGGTCTATCTTCGAGAACCAAGTTGCACCTCTTAACTGATCCAACAATTCATGAATTTGCGGCAAAAGGTACTTGTTCTTGATAGTAACCCTATTCAGCCCATAATAACCGATGCACAACCTAAAACTAACATTCTTCTTCTTAACAAAAAGATTGGTGCTTCCCAAGGTGAGATACTTGTTCGCACAAATCCTTTCTCGATCAGTTCACTTAGTTGCTTTTTAAGCTCAGCCATCTCAGCCAGAGCCATTCGGTATGGCGCTTTGGACAACAACGATGTTCCCGGTTCCTGTTCAATTGTGAATGTATCATCTCGATGCGGTGGCAAACCAATCAATGCTTCAAACACATCCCCAAATTATTGCACCACTGGAATATCCTCCAACTCCGCATCCGACCCAATTATCACGGTCTTGATAGTTACCAAGTATGCCTCACAACCCCTGTTGATCAGCTTCTCCGCTTGGATCATTGAGATCACGAGACTTCCAATTGTTGGTCGTATTCCCCGATACTCCAACATTCCTTCATCATTTTCGAACATCACCCTGCCTTGATGACAGTCTAGATGCGCCTTACGCTTCCCAAACCAGTCTAAGCCGACGACTACATCATATAACTTCACCAGACAGATGATCAGATCAGCTGGAAGGGTCAACCGATAGACCTTCACTGGTACATTCAGTACCTTCCCGAATGTTTCCATGATTTGGCCTCCCGCAGCCTTAACCAAACAACACTCAAACTCATGTTCCTTCTAAAACATTCCAGAACCAACCATATCCGGACTCACAAAACAGTGAGTTGCTCCCGAATCAAACCGTACATGGGCTGCCAAACCGCCCATGTTTATGGTCCCTACACATTCACCCAGAATGTAAGGTTCCATTTAACTTTTTATTTTCATTCAAGCACACATTTCAATTTTAGCGGTTGTGCTCGGTCTCGCTTCTTCCTCAACCATTGAGTACATCCTAGGCATTATAGCTTGCCTCTTCGGTGGTGGTGGCAGACCTTCATTTTCCAGTTTCCCAGTCTGGCACACCTTCGGACGATTCTCCTTGTTCTGACCAGTTGCCTTAGGATCCTTTTTCTAGGAGTCTTTAACTTGATGGTTCAAGCTTCCGCACCTATGACACGCCCTAGTTCTAGCCCACCATTCACCAAAATGATTATTTCCACACTTAGAGCATTGTGGTTTCTTTCCCGATCCACCAGACTTGTCGAACTTCCTCTTTTTATTTCCAGAGTTGTTCACCACTGGACCATGCACCACAGTCACTTCCTTATCCAGCATCTTTGCTTCTTCAACCATTCCAGCTTCAAACATCATAACTTTCTCAACCAACTACCCAACATATAAGTAGTTGCGAACCATGCAACGGTTCTTGATCTCAATCCTTAGTCCCCCCATGAACCTGCAAACCTAGACCTTCTCATCATCCAGTTCACGCCCAACATACTTTCTTAGATGGCTAAATTCCACCTCATATTCCCGCACACTCTTTGTGCATGTGTGCAACTACAGGAATGCACCTTCCAAACGCTCAAAATATTCTTGTGGAAAGTACTTCTCCCTGAACTTCTCCAAAAAAATTTCCCACGTATTGATGTGCCTTCTTGCCGAAGCACCAACCCACCAGACATGTGCATCTCCCTCTAAGTAATGCACCGCAATATCCCTCTTGAACCCATCTGGACAACAGATGGATTCAAAGTTCTTTTCCATCCTAGACACCCACGTATCCGCTTCTATCGGATATGTTCATCTAGAGAAGAACTTGGTACCTAGTTTCTGTATGTGATCCATCACATTCAGATATGAAGGACCATTCCCAGCTGGAACTCCTTCTTCCACCAGTACAAACTAATTCTCAACTCCCCCAACAGGAGGTTGTTCAACATTTGGCGGGTTTCGTCCAACTGGACCCGCACCAACTCTCGGTAAACGCTCTAGCACTTGTGCTAGCATCATCAACACAACCTCGAGACCCACTGGTGCATTATCGGTTCCAACATTCGCACCACCAGGAGCATTCACATTACCCCCAGCATTCGTCTTTCCCTCAAGATTCCCCGGATTCACCGGATAATTTGCGGAGTTCTCATCTCCTGCAATAGCTTGCCTCTTACCACGGTTACTTATTGCCATATGCAAATAGATTATTCGTAAGTTAGCCACACGACCAACTTTTCCTTAATCACAATTTGGTAGTGAGAAGTCTTACCGCGGTCAAGACAACATGAAGGATGGATTTGAACCCAAAAACCCAACAATCCTAGAAACATAATTGCTCTGATACCAATTTGCAACACCCCAACCCGATTTTCCTAACTGGTTTGGCTCATTTCCTAGATAATCCAAGCAGTGACATGCTTTAGAGGTTTTCATAATAGATTCAACGAGTATAATGCAATTTAAGTCTTGCTAATAAGCTATTACATTGAAATAACTCTTAAGTAAAATCTACCCAAACAATATATACACTCATCCATCTTTCCCTTCCTTTGCCTTGATTCGGCGAGCTATCTCACTCTTTAGCATCACCTATGACCATAAAGGAGGCATAAGCAATGTTATTTCTTAGTGAGTACGGTTTAATCTGCAACACTTAGCCAACAGTACAGATTCGTTCCCTTAGAAATTTTCATTACAGTTTTAGTTAATTTTACTTAACAACTTGGATTAGACTGTCTTGATCATCCAGATTCACCCAGATGCATCACCAGTCTTATCCACAGTTCGACTCGACTGTCATGACCATCTTGATTCACCCAGATCAGTCACAGTCTAGTCTAGTACGCTTTAACAGTTCAAGTCTTAAACCATTTCAGTACAGTTCTCGCATCACACGACCATTTCAATCAGTTTTCTCGGCTTTAATGCCTTAACAATTCATGATCTGGTCGTTATACAATTGGATCATGCATACTTAGCCACAAAGGCTTTAAAATAGTAAACGACTCACATAGCCTTAGACGATCATATAGAAAGTCTATCAGTTCAGTACTCACACTCACCTTAAATATTTAACGATCTGACTGAATTCCTCGGTTTTGCGTTTTGATCGGCACACAAACTGACTGATTCCCCACCTCCTCGGTTAACTTATGAACTGATCTCACTTTTCTCGACTTTCTCTCTCTAGGCGAAACTTTCTCTCTCAAGGATTTTTTTCTCGCGCAAAGAGGTGAAATGAGCCAATCAATTCATATTTATAGGCGAGATGGGGGTTTTCAGTCGAGCCAACCGCTTTTTCAACTGTCCAATCAGAACATGCCGGGTCATCGATCTGCGACATTCTTCAAAAAACCGCTTGTGCTCATCATTTTGCTTAACTGCCCATGATTCTGTGCATCCTCAAGCCGGTAACCTCTCCCGCGCGCGTGATCACTTGCACACGCGTGGTTTGACAGACATAACTACCGACAGACACAACTGCCTTGTCCGAGCCCGAGATTCTCAACCGGTTTGTCCGAATCCGACCATCATGTCCGAATCAGACCAGTTTTCACCAACTTCCCACCAACTTCCACCAACCATGCTACCAACTTCCACCAACCACCGACCAACTCCTGAAATTCTGGGAATCAAATCAATAATCCAGTCTAACTTATCTTTTTTCCGGATTTCTACTTGATCACGTGGTTTTAGCTCAATCCTTGACTTAACTTGGGCAAACACAATCGGATTCCCACTTGATCTGATCTAAGCTGTGATCTGATCTTCGATATTTCTTGATCGATCTTCCCACTTTGGACTAAAGATGCTTGTCAAGCATCCCAACCATATTTCCCATGCATGGTCTAAGGGGTTTTAGCATCATTCGGTTCATCCAACCCAACCGGTTTAGTCCTCAGCTACACCCACCCCCCATAATACATTAGTGACAATTTTCGAAATTCCACTAGTATACATTATGTGTGTTTGAAGAGTCAGTGCCAATTTAGTTATTAATTATAAAAATTAATAATAAATAGACATTGACTGGAACTCAATCAAATGATGCATACTTTCACCATCCTGTCAAGGAACAATGCATAAACTTAGCATCATTCCCGAACTGATTTGTTTTCCTTAGCATTTTTCTGAAAATCTTCCCAACATACTAATTTAACCTCTTTGTTTCGGACTTTCATTTTCTGATCTGGCCGTCATGGCCATGATTTTGGTTCACGGGCGCTACACATGTCCTGTTCTACTTTGGGTGTAAATGGTAGAGAGAAAAAAAATTCGAATGAAAGGAATAAAATAAGGTGGAATAATTATTAGTTGAAAAATGATAGTTAAAATGTTTTACCGTAAAATCTTTTCTTTCTTTTGGAGATAAACAAAAAGTAACAGAATACTTTACTTTTCCACCATTTTTAATGGACCCCACTTATTTTCCAAAAGTAAAAACTGGTACTATTTTAAAGGAATCCAATATAATCAACAATTCCACCAATTTTTTTCCTCTAACACTATAACCATTTGCACCTTTTATTCTTCAAATTAGAATCTTTTTACCTCATCCTAGCTACTAAACCGACATTGGATTATTGAATACTATCCCTAAATAGAATTTCTTTGGCTTTTATGGTAAAATTTCTCTACTCACCTGAATAGTTGCCTCTACCTCTCTCCGATAAGGTTTCTTCTCAAGTTTTGGCACTCTTTAACTTAACACTTATGTTTCAAGCACTCTATAACCTGACTATCAAGTAGCTTACTTGATAGTCAGGCACATGACCGCTCTCACCAACAGCTCCGCCGCTACTTCTCAAATTCTCTCACCCTTGGGTTCTTCTGTAACAACCCTCCTTGTCACCCAACTTAGTGAGTGTCAAGACTATACTTATATTACACTTTAAATGGTGTCCTCATACTCTACTTCTTGAGTACCATTGAAGAGTCCCCTCTCCTCTCTTATCTCTCTTAGAGAGCTCTTATACTTTATGATTTTGCTATCTATCTCTTTAGTTATGACAGTAGTTGGAGTTAACTTTTCTATCCTCTAATTATATTTGTTTAGTTGTCTCTCCTGTCTCCTTAGTATCTTCTTAACTGTCTCATCAGTTCTAAGGCTTGCTATCTCTCTTATACAAGATTTAACGTACACTGTTTCTTTCTGCTCTGCTGCAGATTTGTAATACCGGATTATTCTTTGGACAACCGCAACCATGGCTCACCGTTACTCCAGGGAAGATAAAAAGAAATGGTATCAGTCTAACAACCACTCGGGTAGACGTTCACCGCTGAAAATCCCTTCATGTCATAACTCATCATTAATTGAAGCTAATAGGCTGATTCTTATCGGGCGAGTCACAAATCCCCGAGTCCGAAACCCCAAGAACCTAGTGGACTATATGATTAAACTCTGGAACCTCCAATCCATCGTAACATGCAGTGATCTAGGGCCTAACAAATTCCTCTTTCAATTTGAAAACGAGCCTGATCTACTTCTAATGCTCAATAGAGCTCTGATATCACTAAGATTTAACACCTTTTAGTGGGTATCTATACCTATTATTTAGTTTTATCCGAGTGTTTTCCTTGTGTTTTTAGCATGTTTTCAGGATATTCGGTGTTTGGGACGTTCTGAAGCAAAAATGACAACTTTTGGAAGAATTCAAGTGCAAAATGAAGAATGATCTCGGACAAAGACAGATCGATCGATCCAAGCATGGATCAATCGATCCAAATCACTTGGAGTTTTGCAAAAGTTTAGATCGATCGATCGATCCATGATAGATCGATCGATCTTTTGAAGCCTAGATCGATCCATCCATCACTGGATCGATCGATCCCTTATGCCGAGCAGAATAAGAATCGAGCTAAAAGACGCATTTAAACTCAAGATCTATCACTAGTTTTTATCATTTTAGACTTTATTTTCATTTGTTTAAAACACTATAAAAAGCCCTTTTGGCTTAGGTTAAAAAGGGGGAGAAGTTTTATTAAGTTTTTTTAGAATAAGTTTTATCGCTGAGTTCCAGAGAGAAGAGATCTACATCTGTATTTTAGAGGATTTCTGAACTCGGATTTCTTTATATACAATTTGGCTTTTTAATTCTTCTATGTTTACTCAATCTATGATTTATGTTTGAGTAGTCTCTTTGTTAGATTTTAGGGTTTTCCTAGAAGAAACCAGGTTAATCGTTAGGGTTTGATAGAATGGATTAAAACTTGTCAGGTTCTTGGTCTAGATTCGTTCTTAATGCATGAATTAGAGTAGCTAACTAGTTCATTGATCATAGAATTATAAACTCAAAGGGATTTGGTTTAGAAGTCTGATCTAATCTAGATGAATAAGTGCCTTTGCTTGCGGGAGTATTGTCTTTGGGGCTTATGAACTTATCGAATCTGAATTGAAATGCATGATCGAATTATCTAAATACGGCGGGAGTTTGTGTTTAGTAATTCGAGAATAGGGTCTAATACTTTGGGAGAAGATTAGTCTATTGTTGTGTTTCGAGTTGGGAATTATTTTCAGTAACCAATCCTGCATGTTAACCTTGACCTTTAACCTGAATACCTGCAGAATTCTCTATTGCCTAGCGTTTTCTTTAATTATTTTACAACCGTTTTTATTTTATCGTTGTTTTCATTTCTCAGTTACAATCATCGTTTTAAATATGTTCTTAGCTTAACTCGATTTTAAACAGAGAGCCATGCTTTTATGGTCTCTGTGGATTCGATCCCTTTTATACTAGTGCGTTTGCTGTGCATTTGCAGTGCATATATTTGGGTTAAAACCTGAGTGTATCAAGTTTTTGGCGTCATTTCCGGGGACCAATAGTGCCTCTTAAGTTTTCTTTAGAGTTTAGACTAGGATATTTTCTTTTTACAGTACTAATCGCGTTTCTTTATTCTTGATTTTTCTTTTTACAGGTTGATGATCCAGCGATCTAAAGAGTCAAAGGAATTACTTAGCCCTGGTAACAAGGTACTCTTGGATCTAGAACGCTCAATCAGAAAGGCGAGAAGGAACTCTTAAACCTCTAGCACGATAGGGGATAACCTCATTTCTAATACGTTCTTTCTCGAAGATCCGAGCGACCCCCCCCTCTAGTTCATCGAATCCCAATTGATGAAACGTGGTTAAAAAAACAACCCACCTCCACATCCTGAGATAAACAATGCTATTATCAATCCGATAGGAGGAGGAGAACTAGGCAATCGAGTGCCATAGGGAGTTTAAAGAGGTGGTAGTGGTAATCAGATGGAACCTGAAGTCATTTTGCTGAATGACCCATTAGAACAAGCTTTCAATCACCCACCTCAACAAGACAGGGTTCTCGTTGGAGACTTCAACAACCCTAAAGCTTTCCTCACTAATGGGAATGCTTTACATCCTTGTCAACCTCAGAGACAGGACTATAATTTTCCGTTCCAGCTCATTCAGCTCATACGTCAGATTCAATTCCGTGGTCTTCGTACTGAGCACCCCATAGATCACATAGACAACTTTGAGGATATATGCAGCACTATCCAGCTTGATGGAGTCCCTCGAGACTTCATGAATTGTAAGCTCTTTAATCATTCTCTAGCGGACAGAGCTCTAAGGTGGCTAAAGTCTTTACCACCTAACTCTATAGAAACTTGGGATGACTGTAAATCCAAGTTCTTGAATCAGTTCTACACTCCTACTAGAACTAATAATTTGATAAACCAGATTTCTCAGTTTCATCAGGGTCCCTCAGAGTGTTTCTATGAAGCTTGAGATAGATTTAAGGAGTATCTTTGGGATTGTCCTCACCATGGATTTTCCGAGCTGAATCTTTTGAACACCTTTTACAGAGGTATTGAGCAGCGATATCGGCTTTCTTTGGATATAGCCAGTAATGGAAATTTTATGACCAAGCCAGTATATGAAGCATATCAACTTATAGGAAACTTAGCTGCTAGTAGCAGCAATCATTGCCCACATTTGGATAAAAGGGGAGGATCATCTGACTCAGAATCCTCAGAACTGGTTGAAGTTAAGATGCTTCTTACTCAACTTCTCAATAATCAGAATCATAAGTATTCTGAAGACATAGAGAAGAGTGAAGTGGACTATTTTTCTCTTCATGCTCCTCAGGTTGTAGAAGAATAGGTGAGCTACATCAATAGCCAAGGTCAGAGAGTGTTCAACCAAAGATATAATCAAGGGTTCAACAAGGGTTTTTTCCATAAGGCTTTTGTGCAAAACGCTGGAGGGAATGGTTTTCAAGGAAACCGGAATATGAGCTTTATTCCAAACTACAATTCAGGCGGCTTTCAACAGCAATCTCAGCCTGTTTATCAACAAACACCTCCACGTCAAGCTCATCAAGAGGATAAGATGGAAGCTATGCTAAGAAGGATACTAGAAGGTCAACAACAGAGCGAGAGGAACTTGAATTTCAAGTTGGATAGCATATATGGTGATTTGAAACAAAAGTTCGAAAGCTTGTCTTCTCATATCAAGCATTTGGATACTCAAGTGGTTCAAACCGCTGAAGCTGTGAATAGACCACCAAGTTTTCTTTTTGGGATGTCTGATTCAAGCTCCAAGGAAGAACCTGTGATTGCTGTTATGTTGAGAAGTTGAAAATCCTTGGTTGTTAAAGAAAAAGCTGATGAAGTTCTGGTCAAAGAAACTAAAAAACCTGCAGAAAAGGAGACTTTGGAAAAATCCGTAGAGATTAAGATCGATCGATCCTATTAACGCAGGAACTTCATATCGATCGATCCCTACTTGATCGATTGATCCGTCGATCTCAGATTCGAAAAAAAGAGATCAATCGATCCAAGCATGGATCGATCAATCCCACTCCCCAGAATGCTGAAACTCCAATTCGAGTTTACAAACCTAAGGTTCCATACCCAGTGCAACCGAAGAAGTCTAGAAAAGATCTAGAAGATGAAAAGTGCAAGGAGATGATCCAAGAACTTACCGTTTGATTACCATTCTCTGATGCTTGTCAAATGATTCCTTCTTTAAGGAAATATGTCAAGAACATGGTCACGAGTAAGATCAGTTTGGAGGAGGGAGAAATGCTAATCACAGAAGAATGTAACTCGATACTTCAAAATCGTATGCCTAAGAAACTTGGAGATCCAAGAAGCTTCGTTATATCGGTAAAGATTGGTGATTTTACATTCGCAAGATCCCTTTGTGATTTGGGATCTAGTGTGAACCTTATGCCTCTTTCTGTGGCTTAATGGTTGGGTATGACTGATATAAAGGACACCAAGATCTCACTTATTCTTTGATCATTCTGTGAAGTATCCGGTTGGAGTTCTTGAGAACTTTCCTGTGAAGATTTGGACAGCTTTTGTACCAACCGACTTTGTGGTTTTGGAGTTTGGAGAAGAACCAAAAGATCCTTTCATATTGGGAAGACCCTTTTTGGCAACAGCTGGAGCTATTATTGATGTGAAGAAAGGCAAGATTGATCTTCATCTCGGTGTTATGGTTATGAAGTTCAATTTACAAGATGTTTTGAAGAAACCAGCTCTAGATGCCAAATCCTTTTGGGTAGACACCATCACAGAGGCTGTTGAGGGAGTTTCTAATAACTTCTTACTTGATGATCCTTTAGAGATTGCATTGACTAACGCTGTTGATGAGTCCTTTTCCATTAGTGATGACGTTTCAGGTTATACCAGGATGTTAAACTCTTGTAGGAGTATTGAAAGGATGGCCAACCAAGTGGAATCGTTGGAGACAGTTGCCAAGTCTCCACCTAAACCGTACCTGCGCCCTTACTGATGAATAAAGCGAGCTGAAAGCTCCAAAACTGGAACTTAAACCTCTTCTAGCGGGGCTAAAGTACGCATTTGATTTGAATAACGTAGATACCGCCTTACTTCTCTCCAAGCTAAAAAAGTATCGTAGAGCTCTAAGTTATACCTTAGATGATATCACAGGGGTTTCACCAGATTTGTGCATGCATATGATACATTTAGAAGATGAATCTAAGACTTCTATAGAACATCAAAGAAGGTTAAATCCTAACTTGAAAGATGTTGTTAAGAAAGAGATAATGAAACTTCTAGATGCAAGTATTATTTATCCTTATCCGATAGTAGTTTGGTCAGTCATGTTCATGTAGTTCCCAAGAAAGGGAGAATAACAGTGGTTAAGAACGAGAACGATGAGTTGATTCCAACTAGAACTATCATAGGTCATAGAATGTGTATAGACTATAGGAAATTGAATGTTGCAACCCACAAAGATCATTTTCCTTTACCTTTTATTGACCAGATGTTAGAGAGATTGGCTAATCACCCTTACTACTGTTTCTTAGACGGTTATTCAGGTTTCTTTCAGATTCCGATTCACTCAGACGATAAGGAGAAGACGACATTCACATGTCCTTTTGGTATTTACGCTTATTGCAGGATGCCTTTCGGTTTATGTAATTCTCCAGCAACTTTTCAAAGATGCATAATGTCTATCTTTACTGACCTTATTGAAGATATCATGGAAGTTTTCATGGATGATTTTTCTGTTTATGGTTCTTCTTTCGATGTGTGTGTCGCTAACCTGTGCAGGGTTCTTCAGAGGTGTGAAGAGAAGCATTTAGTGCTGAAGTGGGAGAAATGCCATTTCATGGTGACGAATGGGGTTGTGTTAGGACACAAGATCTCTAAGAAAGGGATTAAAGTGGATAAGGCTAAGATAGAGGTAATGACTAACTTGCAAGCTCCTAAATGCGTTAAGGACGTTCGCAGCTTCTTAGGTCATGCAGGATTCTATAGAAGATTCATTCAAGACTTCTTAAAGATTGCTAGACCCCTTACTAAGCTGTTGTGCAAGAATGCCAAGTTTGAATGGGATGAAGATTACCAATAAACCTTTTTATCGATCAAAGGAGCTTTGGTAAGTGCTCCTCTTGTGCAACCACTGGACTGGGATTTACCTTTTGAAGTGATGTGTGATGCAAGTGATTTCGCTGTGGGAGCTGTTCTTGGACAGTGAAAGGATAAAAAGCGTCACGTCATTTACTATGCCTTTAGGACTCTTGATACAACTTAACGCAACTATGCAACAACTAAGAAAGAGCTCCTAGCGATTGTCTTTGCCTTTGAGAAGTTCATATCCTATCTAGTGGGATCCAAAGTAGTAGTCCACACTGATCATACGGAATTGCGGAATCTCCTTTTTAAAAAGGATGCTAAACCCAAATTATTACGTTGGATTTTGCTTTTGCAGGAATTCAATTTGGAGATTAAGGACAAGAGAGGCATTGAGAACAGGGTTGCAGATCATCTTTCCCGACTTCAAGTTGAAGAAGACATCCCTATAGATGATTCTTTTCCAGAGGAACGCATATGTGCCATAAGCACAATCGCGGATGCGAATTTCTCCATCCCTAGACCCCATAAAACTGATTTGATTACTCCATGGTTTAGAGATTTTGCTAACTACTTAGCTGCTGATGTTGTACCATAGGATTTNATGATTTCTCAGGATATCGGAAGAAAAAGTTCTTGAGGGATGTCAGACATTACTATTGGGATGAACCATATCTCTACAAGTTGTGTAAAGATGGTATGTTCCGAAGATGTCTGCCTGAAGAGGAGATTCATAATGTTCTGTATCATTGTCATGGTTCAGATTATGCTGGTCACTTTGCCACATTCAAGACGGTTTCTAAGGTACTCCAAGCAGGTTCTGGTGTCCAACTATGTTCAGGGCTGTTCATGCATACATCTCTCGCTGCGATTCATGTAAGAGACAAGGGAACATCTCAAAGAGAAATGAGATGCCACAAAACTTCATTCTTGAAGTAGAGGTTTTTGATGTGTGGGGAATTGACTTTATGGGTCATTTCCCTGTTTCTCATAATAACCTTTACATTTTGGTTGTTATTGATTATGTGTCTAAGTGGGTTGAAGCAATTGCCAGCCCCACTAATGAAGCAAAATTGGTACTAAAGATGTTCAAGTATGTGATTTTTCCCAGGTTTGGTGTCCCTAGAGTTGTTATTAGCAATGGAGGTACTCATTTCATCAATAGTGTTTTTGATGGATTTCTTAGGAAGCATGGGGAGAAGCATAAGGTTGCATCACCATATCACCCTCAGAAAAGTGGACAAGTGGAGGTTTCTAACAGGGAAATCAAAGCCATCCTGCAGAAAACGGTAAATGGATCTAGGAAAGACTGGTCTTTGAGGCTTGATGATGCTCTATGGGCATAAATAACTGCATTTAAAACCTCTTTTGGCACTACGCCTTTCAACCTTGTCTTTGGTAAAGTCTATCACCTACCTGTAGAACTGGAGCACAAAGCTACATGGGCTGTCAAGTTGCTAAACTTTGACATAAAGACCACAGCAAAGGCGTCTTATTCAGTTGCATGAAATTGAAGAGATTCGTCACTTAGCTTATGAGAACTCCAAAATCTACAAGGAAAGGACTAAGGCTGCACATGACAAGAAAATCATTCCAAGAGACTTTCAAACAGGTGATCAGGTACTGCTGTTCAATTCTCGATTGAAACTCTTCCCTGGAAAGTTGAAGTCTAGATGGTCTAGACCGTTTGTGATTAAAGAAGTGAAACCGTATGGTGCGGTAGTTCTCAATAATTGCCAAGGGAACGACTTTGTGGTGAATAGGCATAGGCTTAAGCCTTATCTAGCTGCCTCAGATCTTCTGGAGGAATATGAGATTTCTCTTGTTGATCCAACCTCCGTTTAGAGGTAAGTACCGTCAAGCTCATGACATTAAACAAGCGCTGAGTGCGAGGCAACCCACTGTTTTGAGTCTTGTTTAGTTTAGTATATCAAGTTTTGAGTCAGTTTAGTTTTAGGATTACTAATTTTTAACTTTTAGTTCTGAGTTCAAAGTGTTTCAGAAGTTTGGGGTGATATGGTCGAGGGTTCAGACCGATCGATCCTTAGTTGGATCGATCGATCGAGGTAAAAGCAGATTTGACGTAAGTTCAGATCGATCGATCCTCCTATGGATCGATCGATCCAACTACAAGAAGATTTGACGTAAGTTCAGATCAATCGATCGATCCATCGGTACCTGATTCGAAGAAGCAGTCAGATCGATCAATCCACCTTTGGATCGATCGATCCTTAAACTGTTGTTTTTGCGAAAGTTGGGATCGATCGATCCGTCGTCCAGGTAAGTCGAATCTGACTTAAATTGAACCAGATTTTGGATGATTAGACCGGATCTACTCAATTTAAACCGATTTTCACCCTATTTCATCTCCCCCATTCAACCTAAACACTCTTTTTCCTCCATTATCAACATTCAAACTTCTCAAAATCCTCAAAATCTCCCAAACTCAATCTTCTTCATATCTCAACGGATTTTAGTGTTTCTTGAGCCTATTCCACTTGATTTTTTGAGCTCTTTCCAATTATCCAACCAGTTTTTCAATTCACGCAAGGTAATCATCCCTTTGTCTCTTTGAAATTCCGAAAATTTTGGGGGTTTTTAGGGATTTAGGATTTTGGTTGATTTAAGATTGGGAATTAATGGATTATGGCCTTATTACATGTATTTGGAGTTTGATTGCATATGAATTTTTGTTGACTTATGTCAAATTTTCAACATTTGATAAGTTTGGTTTGAGTCTTCAAAAGGAATTTCGGATTTAGTGGAATTTGGATTGTTCTAGGGATTGTTTGGATTGATTGAGAATGTGGTGTTGCTCTAGGATTGCATATGGATTGCTAAAATATGTCGGTTTTATTTCTATTGGTTTTGATTACGATTTCTTTTGAAAAATTTTCATTAGGATTGTTTTAAAACCTATGAAAACTGTTGTTTTGAGTATGAACATTTATGTTATGGATGTTTTGGATTGAACGAGACACTCATTTTGCTTTGGAGTCTATTTCTTTTCTAGATGGCTACATGTAACTTCGAGTAGGGTCCAGAAGATTCCGGAAACGAGAGTGACAACAGACCACATCAACCAGCACAAACCAGGACAAGGTAATCCACCCAGAGCAGAACGGCTAAGCAGACCCAGCCGCATATCGACCGCTCAAGTTCCACTAGACCGTCAGTGGCGAATAAGAAAAAACCAACCGCCAAGGAAAAGGGAAAAATGGTTGCTAGTAGCAGCACCAACAACGAGGAGATTGAAGAAGTTGATCCAGTCCTTGACTCGAGGTTCACTCAATCTCCATGGCCTCAGAAACCAAGGACGCGGTTCAACAATTGCCGCCTCGATTTGGTGGTTTCGCAACTCAAAAGTCACAAAGGCTGGAAGGAGCGCAAGTTCTCCAAAAAATGGGATCAGTTGGATTCCATATTCTACAATGCTTTAATAAAAATCAAGATGGAGCCGACCCAGTTCGCCTATCATGAGACTTTAGCGGCGCTAGGATTAGACAATGACATTGTGGAGCTGTTCCACCGCATGGGTCTCGGAACCTTCCTGTTCTGAGAATACCCTCTCTACCCCGATCTTTCGAGGCTATCCTCGTTCCGCATCCACACCCCCGGTCCAGATCCGTGGAACCCATTCATTGCCGAAACTGAGGTACAGTTCTTTTGCTGCGGTATTCTTTACAGGATCCTGATGGCGGAGTTCGGTCCCATTTTCGGATTCAGGGACGAAGGGAATCTACTTGAGTTACTTCTATTCCTACATGGATTTGTGGGACGTTATAGCACACATGCAGTATGAGACTAGAGTGGCAAAACTTACTGGTATCCGGAACCCGGCTGTCCGCATTGCACTCAAGGTGTTGGGGTGCACTTTCTTTGGAAAGTCTGAAGTGGCAGTAGTCAGTTCTTAGGATCTTAAGCTCCTCCACTTCGGCATTTGCCATTACACGAAGGTGACTTATGAGGCGGACCAGGATCCGGTTCGCCACGATGCCAACCTTGGGTGGAATTTTGCTAATATCCTAGCTAGTCGGAAGCTAGATGTGCCGAGGAAACCATCTTGGGTTGAAGTGATGGGTAGTTTGGTTACCCCAGTTCTTTTATATGTCAAGATTCCTCTCGGGTTTTTTACTCCATCGGTGTTGAGTTACCAAGTGGATTGGCCACTCCTTTTCTCGACCATGTGGTTTACCAAGGATCGAGCTTACATGTTTCTGCACTTAGGAGGTCAGAGTTGAAAGATCATGCTGCCACAGGGGGTTCTTACTAGCGTCTCTTCCCTAGAGAACATCCGTTTTCTTCCGAGAGCTGATCGTTTAGTTGACGGGGTTGATCCCGTGCCTTATGCACCAAGACTTTCTCGAGGGTCAGTACGTAGTAGGCGGTCCACTCAGAGACAGCATCGGGACCCTAGTCCAGAGGATGTCTCACCTATCCTACCTGAGGATTGCAGTGAGTATGACTTGCCACCTCGGCGACCCGACTTCACGGACGCCGAGACGATCAGTGGACAACATATGCTGTTGAGAAGATATGGGGCGCATTGGCGAAGATCAGAAGACTGGCTTGTTTCAGAGCACATAGAGATAGGAGTGATGAGGACAAGGATTCTTTAGGTCGCAGAGCAAGACGAGCTGGCAGCTCGGGACAGTCTTTGGACTGATCATTTCTTGGTTATTCTTTCTTTTCTTTTTCACTTTGGACTTATGTATTTTCTTTTTATTTTGTATTTTTGGTGTTTTGACTTACTTACATTCTGCTCATTTTTCCTTCTTCTGGATTTATTTTCACACCGGGACGGTGTGAAGTAAGTCTGGGGGAGGGTATATGGTAGTTACTAACATTATTTTGGTGTTTTGTTATTTTGGCGAAAATTTTCAAATGTTTCATTTTGTTAGATGGTCATTGCCGGTCTACTTTTCAAGAAGTAAAAAAATATAGAAAAGAAAAACGCAGAAAAGTGCGGTTCTTTCGAAAAATAAATATTTAGAAAAAAAGAGGAAAAGAAAAACGTATAAAAGTGCGATTCTTTCAAAAAGAAGTGAGAAAGGGGAAAAAAAAGGTCAAGACCAGAAGTCGTTGGATGCCCTGTTAGGCATGTGCGCTTTGATAGAAAAGATACTTTAGCTGGCATTGATCGATACCCCACAGACAAGAACGCACCATTTATACTAATTTAAATGTAGAGAGCTGATTGAAATGATTTGATGGTATGATTGATTTGGGATTTAGAGTAGGAAGCATGTCGTTGGTTAAGTGGTGGTAAACAGCTACTTTGCAGTGGTTGTCTACGAGAGTTCGTGTGTGGTCTTTTCTAACCTCTTCTTCAGATATGGTTTTTGCTTTACTTGAGGACAAGCAAAGATCTAAGTCTGGGGGAGTTGATATCACTCGGATTTAACACCTTTTAGTGGGTATTTATACCTATTAATTAGTGTTATCCGAGTGTTTTCCTTGTGTTTTAGCATGTTTTCAGGATATTCGGTGTTTGGGACGTTCTGGAGCAAAAATGACAACTTTTGGAAGAATTCAAGTGCAAAATGAAGAATGATCTCGGATAAAGACAGATGGATCGATCCAAGCATGGATCAATCGATCCAAGCATGGAAACATCGATCCAAAGCACTTGGAGTTTTGCGAAAGTTCAGATCGATCTATCACTAGTTTTTATCACTTTAGAGTTTATTTTCATTTGTTTAAAACACTATAAAAAGCCCTTTTGGATTAGGTTAAAAAGGGGGAGAAGTTTTATTAAGTTTTTTTAGAATAAGTTTTATTGCTGAGTTCCAGAGAGAAGAGATCTACATCTGTATTTGAGAGGATTTATGAACTCTGATTTCTTTATATACAATTTGGCTTTTTAATTCTTCTATTTTTACTCAATCTATGATTTATGTTCTTGCAATCATGTCTTAGTAGTCTCTTTGTTAGGTTTTAGGGTATTCCTAGGGGAAACTAGGTTAATCGTTAGGGTTTGATAGAATGGACTAAAAATTGTTAGGTTCTCAGTCTAGATTCGTTCTTAATGCATGAATTATAGTAGCTAACTAGTTCATTGATCATAGAATTATAAACTCAAAGGGATTTGGTTTAGAAGTCTGATTTAATCTAGATGAATAAGTGCATTTGCTTCCAGGAGTATTGTCTTAGGGGCTTATGAACTTATCGAATATGAATTGAAATGCATGATCGAATTATCTAAATACGGCAGGAGTTTGTGTTGAGTAATTCGAGAATATGGTCTAATACTTCGGGAGAAGATTAGTCTATTGTTGTCTTTCGAGTTGTGAATTATTTTCAGTAACCAATCTTGCATGTGAACCTTGACCTTTAACTTGAATACCTGCAGAATTCTCTATTTCCTAGCGTTTTCTTTAATTGTTTTACAATCTTTTTTATTTTATCTATGTTTTCATTTCTCGGTTACAATCATCATTTTAAATATGTTCTTAGCTTAACTTGATTTTAAACTGAGAGTCGTGCTTTTTCTGGTCTCTGTGGATTCGATCCCTTCTATACTACTGTGTTTGCTATGCACTTGCAGTGAATATATTTGGGTTAAAACCTCAGTGTATCAAGCTCCTTATCACTTCAAAAGGTGGATGTTCATTTTTAAGAGGTGGGAACTAATAGTCTTAGACCAATTTCTAGCTTCCATCCCATTTTGGATAAAGATCCATGGCATCCTAGTTCACCATTGGGCAGATCAAACGGTAAGGACCACGTGAATGGAGCTAGGCCATTTGGAAGATATAAACGTCGAACAAGCTCATGTAAGAGTGCTAGTTAATGGCCTGCAACCTCTTGTCATGTCATTGAGTATTCAACTACCCACAAGTGAACTGTAGAACTTGAGTATGAGAAACACTATTTCAACTGTTTCCGGATATCTCATGACGAACGGGACTGCCCATCGGACAATTCCTCCTCAAGGTTCCTAAGAAATTTGGGAATTTCCAAACATAAAACTCTGTCTCATTTTGATGAACAAAGGCAAAAGCTTGCCTCACGCAGAGCTTCTAAAGAAGCCACCAGACATGACTCTCTCAAGACTAGAGTGCTAGTTTTCAGAAACATCAATAGGGAAGGATGGTTCAGAGCTGGTTACTCTCGCTCCCGTGATCTATCAGAATGGAAAACTTATAGACCCTACTACAGACACATATTTTCACAAGAGGAATCATCTCGTAGAGCATATGCGGATCATGGCTCTGATATTCACGTTACTCGTGATGATTACCAAATATATGTGGTTAGAGAATCAAATCATATTAATTGCTCTGCTCGTGGATCCAGAGAATTTCAAGGTGAATCTCGACCACATCTTGAAATCCCAATTGATCCTAATGTACAAAGTGGCAAAGCTGTAATTGCACCTCCTATGAATACAATATCAAGTAAAGAAATCATGATGGAACCTGAACCCCACAGACCTCGTAGCCAGCCTTAGAGAGAACCAGTCTCTTCATTGAGAATGATCATAATGTTTCTGAATCGCATGTTAGTCCTAACTCATACAAGTTTCAAGAAATTGAAATACGCTATGATACCAACATGAACCTAACATCTATCTTTGATCACAATTCACTGGGCATAACAATTGGTTCTTCTCCTATTACAGCAATTGTTAATCGTTTGGCATATAGTTTGAATCAGGGAGTTGTCCAACCAAGCAATATGCAGACTGCCCCTGTCGCGACCATACTTGGTCCCATAATGGATAATATTAGTCTATATCCCAGCGATATAAATTGAAATCTCAGCCCCTCAATGAAAGAGAAATGTTAAGCCTACTTTAAAACCTTCTCCAGAACAAAATCTTCCAAAAAAGTTCTTCAAGGAGCTAGTTCTCGAAAGAGAAACGTCACATGTTCTCGAAGATCCCCAAATAAGAAATCTCTAGAAAAGACTTCTTCACAAGATGAATTACAGAGCGATACACACTCTATCCCTGTTACCAATACCATGGTTCCTGAAATTGTCAGGAAAAAGGTGGATTTTTAGATTCCACCAAACTCTCTTCCTTAGCTATCACGTGTGGAACTGTCGAGGGATTCACAACCCTTTGATAATTCGAAGACTCCATGAATTTTGTCGAGGTTTATTTTTGGATATTCTCTTCTTAATGGAAACCAAAAATAATGATCCAACAGTTTTGGAAAAGACACAAGTGTTGGGCTATAGCCATAACTTCTTCCTCTCCCCAGCGGGTACTAGTGGAGGATTAGCCTTGTTCTGAAAAGATGATATTGACTTGGAAATCCTAAGATCTTCTACAGACTTCATTGATTGCAAGCTTTCTTTCAAGGCAAAGATATCATTTATTACCTTTATATATGGAGCGCTTGATCATGGTGATCGAAGGATTGTTTGGGATTCTATATCCTCCTTTGCTTCTCTTCAAACTGAAGCCTGGCTTTTAACTGGTGATTTTAATGAGATACATATAATCAAGAAAAACGCGGTGGTCCTTTGAGAAGACAAGGCACCTTTGTGGATTTTTGGTCATTTATCAGTGTAAATGGGCTCTATGATATTAGCTTTACGGGGAACCCTTTCTCATGGAAAAGTTAAAGATATGATCACTTTGTTCGATTTTGTCTCGACCGTTCACTTGGTAACTCCTCTTGGTTTGACCAATTTCCTTCTACTAAGGCATAATACCTCCGGTTTGAGGGATCTGATCACCGTCCCCTTATTACAAGTACTGATTACTCTTTGGTAAAACACAAATGCACTTTTAGATTTGATAATAGACTAAGCCAAAATGGTTTGGTTGTAGAGTTGATTCAAGATACTTGGCATCGAGACTCTTCTACTTCCCTCCTTGCAAGACTTAATAGATGCAAATATGAGATTATTAAATGGAGCAAGAATCAAAAAGATAATTCGCAAGCAATGATTCACAAAACCCAAGAAGAGCTAGAAATCACGTTATCAGAAGATCCACCAAACACAGAGAGAATTACAAGCCTCACAGCCACCCTCGAAACAAAAATCTGACTTAATTGGCTTCACAACGGTGATAGAAACACAAGTTATTTTCATGTTATGACTAGGGCTCGAAGGTCTCAAAATAGGCTCACCGTCATTAAAAATTCAGAAGGTATTCTTCACTTTGAGGATAAAGACATTACCGGTATCATTTCAGATTATTTTAAGGCTATATTTACCTGCCATGGTCACGAGGATTTTAGTGTAGTCAATGAAGCTATTTCTCCTATTATTACCGATGAAATGTATAGAGCTTTGATTAATATTCTTAACAGACTGGAGATTCTCTCAAAACTATTTGATATGCATCCTACTAAAGCACTTGGACTAGATGGCTTTACGGCAGGATTTTTCCAAATGTTTTGGACCACTATAGAACCTATTATGGTTTCGGAAATCCAGCTTTTCTTCACTCGTAGTTCATTCCCTTGGAGAAAAAATGAAACTCATATTTAGCTAATTCCAAAGATACTTTGTCCAAGAAAAGTTTCAGATTATTGTCCTATTGCACTTTGTTATGTGTTTTATAAGGTTATTGTTAAGATCCTAGCAAAAAGAGCCCATAAAGTATGGCAGTCTCTTATCTGTGAAAACCAATCCGCCTTCGTGAGTATCTCTGATAATGTACCGATAACACATGAGATATTACACTTCCTTAAATGTTCAATGGCTACAAAGAGAGGAGCGATGGTGATAAAAATCGAAATGAGCAAAGTTTATGACATGATTGAATGGAACTTTCTAGACAATGTTCTTCGTCGCTTTGGATTCCATCATGTATGTATCAAATAGATCATGGAGTGAGTTACAACAGTTTCCTACTCATTTCTTATAAACGGGACCCCCAAGGGCATGTTACCCCATCTCGTGGCCTTCAAAAAGGTGATCCATTTTCCCCATGCCTCTTTATTCTATGCTCAGAGGTTCTCTCGGAATTATGTCGGAAGGCTCAAGCTTCAAGTATCTTACCAGTTATCCGACTCTTGAAACAAGGCCCACGTATCAACCATATACTCTTTGCTGATGACACTATGTTCTTTAGCATAGCCAATGCTAAGAACAACTGTGCTTTATCATCAATCTTACAGAGATATTACTGAGCCTCGGGACAAGTTATAAACCTGGAGAAATCGGGAGTTACTTTCTTTACTCGAACCCCGGTAGAAAACAAAGAAGTGGTTAAGCAAATATTGGGTATTACTAAAGAAATAGGATCGGGCAAGTATCTCAGTGTCCCAGAAAACTTTGGACTAAAAAAGATGGACATCTTTGGTGAAGTAGTCGACAAGATTAGACAAAGATCTCTTAGTTGGGATTCACGCATTCTCTCACCGGCCGGTTAATATATAACGCTGAAATATGTTCTCATGGAAATGTCCTCCTATGCGATGCCATGCTTCAAGATCCCTATCTCCTTATAGAAGCGTATCCATTCGATTCTTACCCAGTTTTGGTGGGACGCTAACTCTGATAGAAAACATATATGTTGGCTTTCTTGGCGCGCTCTAGTTAATCCAAAAAAACGTTGGAGGCTTGGGCTTTAGAGAGATCAAAACTAACCAACCCTGGAAGTCTGTTGGCCCGGGTTCTGTTAGCCATATAATGCTTGAACAAAAAATTCATGGAGGTTAAACTGTCTTCGAGATCCTCCCATGGCTGGCGCGACATCTTAGCTGGGAAAGAGATTATTCGCAGAGGTCTCAAATGGTTAATAGGTGATGGCTCTAACATCAGAGTATGGAGAGACCTGTGGCTCTCTATTCATTAACCTTTTATACCAACTGGTCTGATGCCTCAAGGCCTTGAAGACCTGCTAGTTAATTCCCTTATATTAGCTTCGACTAATGATTGGGACTAGGGTCGCATCCGCTCTCTTATTGCTAAAAATAAGGATTTTTTAAACTTCTACCTCCTCTTTCATCCAGGAATGATGATAAGTTAGTTTAACTCCCTGCCAAATCAGGTATATATTCCACTCGAACTGGATATGGCTCACTAATCAGGCTAATCTGTCTCTCTCTAAAGTCTTTCAATTGGAAAAACAATCTCTGAAAACTCAAGACCAATCCTAAAGTGAAGGATTTTCTTTGGAAAGCTTCGGCTAAAGCCCTCCCTACTGGATTAGAGTTAGAAAAACAAGAGCTTTTATCAACCATATCATGTTCTCAATGTAGTGAATATGAATCTTCTTATCATATCCTATTCCATTGCCCTTTTTCGCAACAAGTTTGAAGTTTGGCCCCACTATGTAATCTCACTATTTCCTCTGATGAGTCAATGCTACAATTTCTTTCAAAAGCAAGAATTGCACGTGTTTTACCTCCAAAAAATTTACAGACTGCTGCTCTGTTTTGTTGGATTCTCTGGAACATCTAGCTAGCAAAGAATCATCACATTATCTCCGATAGAACACTCTCGGCTATGGACGTCATTACTAAGCTATGCAGAGGCTAGGGAATAGGAATGGCACAACTTCTCCTCCCTAAACCTCATATGCAGGTTACGCCTTACTCCCTTTCCAATTATCAAACAGGTTCTTTTGCTTCATTGATGTTGCTTGGAAGGCAGATTCAAACTTCTGAGGCCTAGGATGGGCTTACAAAACCAGTGACAACATCCAACCTGAGACCTTCTCCTCACGCTGTCCCCGTACTCCTTCAAGACTTATAGCTGAAGCATGTGCATTGAAGATGGCTACGCACCACGCTATTAGCCTCCAAAGAAGATTTATAATCTTCCTTTTCAGACTTGATGACCTTAGTCTCACTTAATTCTCACAACTCTTCTAATGAGCTCTTTAGTTTATTAAGTGATATTCGCAGTCTTGTATAAGATTTTACATCTGTTTCCTTTGTTTATATGTTCCTAGGAAAGACAATTCTATTGCAGATAGGTGTGCTAAAGAAATTTTTCTTGGCCCTTTAACATCCTCTGTTCCCTAACTTTGTTTAATGAAGTTTTATGTTTGACAAAAAAATGTTTTTTTAAAATATGAATTCAACTAGTAATAGGATATTTGATGGTATCTACCTTACGAAAAATGTACAAGCTATTAATTTACTCTGCATATGATTATTAGTTTTTGCAAAGTTCAAACAAGACTCTTAATTTATGAAACACACCAAATGGGATAAGAGTCGATAACAGTTCCATAGATGAGATAGAAAGAGTTCACATATAATATGTAACGGATCGGATATAATATATCCTGGGTAGTTGTCATACTCATATATATGTTCCAGATCTAATTGAAAAATTTGTTAGAATGTTCGGAATAAGAATGAGAGAGTTTGGGAAAATAGTAAAACATTCTCTTAAATTCATTTTTGGTTCATGATTACAACATATGTTGTTAGAATTTCAGAGTTTGATTATCAAGAACATGAAGAACAAGAGAGAGAGA
>OVBE01003757.1:0-25903 GCA_900406425.1 Iberis pinnata
TATTATAAAAATTTTGGCTTTTATGTTTATGAAATTTGTATTGAAAAAAAAAAAAAAAAAATCCTAAGAACCTCCTAAAAGTTCTACCAATAAACTGTATTTTTAACTCCGTATCTTAACAACATCTCTTAACCCAATTATATTACTTAATTAATGCTAAGATACATNTGCTAAGATACATTATCAAGAGATCCCCAATGTTGATGCCCTAAGTATTAGACATTAAGGTTTTCTTTAGTATTCAAATCATATTTTTCTTTTTGATTATTTGTAAACCAATGTGAGAATGAAACAAACCCAAATGCGAAATCAAAGGATCTGACTTAAAGGCTAAGGTCAGACTTCATAGCTAATTAGCTATTGACTAAAAAGAGAGAGAGAGCATAACTAACGAAAGAGGAGTTTCTTCGGTTAAAGACTCGACCAGACATTGTAACTAGAGGCTGACCGCAACAATGTAAGCATTCCAAGAATCACATTGTTGAAAGTTCTTGACTTGTTCGTATTTGATATCACGTCCTGCACCAAACCCATCTGATCTACGCATTTCAGAAGCGTCTGGCATTTGTCTCAGCCAAAAATGCACTGATTTAAACCCGGCTTCCTCCATACAGTCCTTTATCTCTGGTAATGACCACCTACACAAGACCCAAATTTCTCAGATACTTAATACCTTAGATCTATGTTCAAAAACCCATGCAAGTATACAAAAATGCAAGGAAAGCTGGAACAGTATCTTGAACAAAATATAACAGTAAATAATGCTGCTACTTATCAGCTAACACAATGATAATTCACTAACATAAAAGCTTAGATATAACACGAGAGGTAAAGCTTTATCCTACGCTTATCAACTTATCTAATAAGTTAAGAAAAACTTCTAATATTGTATACATATGCTGTTATACATAACTGTCAGATTTTCTTAAGGGGTCTGAGAAATGGTGGGTAATGACCGTCCAACTTTGGAGTAACAATGAATACGGAAGCAGATTACAGGACACTTACAGTCTCCAGCTGTATGAAAAAGCATGGCGAATCTTTCTGTTTTGCTTCTGAAGGTGATAATGCAGACTGATCCTTGTCTTGCGAGTTATAATGTCAAACTCAGCCTGCTCCCATGTATACTGCTCAAATGATATGGACAATTGTTAGTACGACTATTCCTAGCGATCAAATGAAGTAATAGGGTTAACTTTTACAGTGAAAGTTGGGAATTTCCGTTGAAGCTTCAACTGTCCCTCAGCAGAAGCACCTCCATATAAATCCATCACAAATATACCACCTTTCTTGGACAAAGCATCACGTGCATTCTTGAAGTAAGAAACCAACTCCGAGCGTTTGTGGAGACAACAGCAACTAAAATTGAAAGCACACACGATATCTCTCTTAGGTAATGAATCAGGTCCTTCTTTCTCTGTGGATTCGACACTAGGATCAACCAAATCATCCTTATCACCATCTTCCAAGCTTATATTTTGTATCAGCTCGTGGGATTGGGATTTCACTTGCTTAGCTTCAGTAGGGCTTAAAACATTTCCATGGAAAAGCGACATTCTTGAATATCCGTCAGCACCAAGTTTACTAATGTTGTTATCCATGCACCATTCTAGTGCCTCAAGGTCAAAATCTAACCCTATAGCAGTCCTCCTTGTGTCAGTCTTCAGCCATTCCGCACTACTCAAATGATCAAGTTATCAGCATGTAAAAATTCTTCTTCCAGCTACAGCATTCAAGATGACCGTTTGATAAGGCAATAAACATACCTTAAAAGAGCAGTGCCACAGAAATCTTCTTGAAAATGGAGTGGCTGCCTTCCACCCACATACATCAAAAAGAACTTCTGCAAGTAACTTATGTCTCCTTTTGGTGACTGCACAAAATACAATGGGTTTTATCTTAGTGCATCTCTCTGTACAAGAATAAATGTAGTTCTCGATATGAGTATATGTGAAATGATTATGTGTTCATTTTTCTTCTTCCACCAACATACATCAAAAGAATGAACATATTTCACTGAAATAATCATGCTGAAAGGAATTTCTTGAAGGACAAAAATTGCCAGAAGAAGAAGGTTGATTTCATAAAATCACTCAATGGAACCGAAAATGCCAAGCACAGAATCGCAAGATACCTGCACCGATTGTTGGTAGAGAAGGAACTTCGACGGTAAATCCGATGACTGAAGCTCTTCGTTTTCTTCATTCTCTTCTTCTTCAGAGTTTTCGTCATTTTCGTCAGAGACAACAGCCTGCGGTTGTTGATCACAGAAATCTTCAGCAACATTCGAAAATTCTCCTTTGTGGCGACGTCGATTGGGCTTCTTCTCTCTTTTTCCCATTGTCGTACTTCGATTAATGTATTCACTGACTAGAGACGTCGAGGCGAAATAGAAAAGGCGTTGCTGTTTCTCAATTCAAGAAACTGACCTAAACGCTGTTTCGTTCCCGATTTGGTGGTTTAGACGGTATTTAAGCGGTTTGGTCGCATTTTTTATCCTCTTTTTCATTTGGTTTTACGCTTTGGCCGCTAAAAGCTGAAAAAGATCGGTATATCATAAAAAACGGCAAGTGTTTTTCTTGTAATTCATCAAAACGTTGAGACAACTCTTCACAACCACTAAAAACGCTTCACCGTTTGATCGTTCTACAGACCTACGTACCGCTGTTTTTCCATTTCCTTTTCGCCTTCGACGTCAAAATTTTGTCTTCTTCTTCTCGCTTCATCTATCTCCGATTCCGATCTTCTGCTTAAATTACTCGGCCAGTTCTCTTCTCACGGTTTCAAGGCTCAACTCGATCATTGATCATACAAATTCAATTTCTTCCTCCATTAAGTAGAGGAGTACAACAATTGGAGTCAAAAGCAAAAATTTTGGTAAACCCTAAAGTTATGTACAGTAATTTCAAGGAACAAGCGATCGAGTACGTGAAACAAGCGGTTCAAGAGGACAATGCTGGGAATTACAATAAAGCGTTTCCTCTCTACATGAACGCGCTTGAGTACTTTAAGACCCATCTCAAATACGAGAAGAACCCAAAGATCAAAGAAGCTATTACCCAGAAATTTACCGAGTATCTCCGCCGTGCAGAAGAGATTCGTGCTGTTCTTGATGAAGGTGGATCGGGTCCGGGATCTAACGGCGACGCAGCGGTTGCAACCAAGCCGAAGACAAAACCCAAAGACGGAGAAGGTGGTAAAGATGGAGAGGATCCTGAGCAGTCGAAGCTTCGAGCTGGATTAAACTCTGCGATCGTTAGGGAAAAGCCTAACATTAAGTGGGCAGATGTTGCTGGGCTTGAAAGTGCTAAACAAGCTTTGCAGGAAGCTGTAATTTTGCCCGTTAAGTTCCCACAGTTCTTCACCGGTAAATGTTTTGAATCATTTGTAAATCGTGCTCTAGTGTTACTATATTGTGTTGATGAAGATTGTGAATTTAACTAGTTTGTTGATTTCTTAGGAAAGAGGAAGCCATGGCGAGCTTTTCTGCTGTATGGTCCACCTGGAACTGGAAAATCATATTTGGCCAAGGCTGTTGCTACTGAAGCAGACTCTACGTTTTTCAGGTAAACTATGTTGATAAAGTGTTCAAATCTCGAAGAAGCAGTGCCTTAGCTCTTTCTTGTTAACATAGGTCAAAATTCATGATTGCAGTAGTATCTAAGAAAGGTAAGAATATCAGAGTATTTTAGAATTTGTCTGAGTAGGAAAGGTGCTCTTGATTGGATCCCCATGGTTCTTTGACTTTGTTTTCGCCTGAATCTTAGTTCACACATATATTAATAAGGATTTATCAGTGGTGATTGTACGGTATGCTTGATCACAATGATAAAAGCTTCTTAAGCAGTTAAGCTAGCATCTTGTGATGGGGATCTTCATTTTTGTCTTGCTTCACGTTGCTTTTCTTTTAGCTTATTTCATCTTGTGTGTTTATACTTGGAACCATGTTATAGTTTAAGAATATTGTTTTCTTTTTACCTCCCATTATCAGCGTATCTTCATCAGACCTGGTCTCAAAGTGGATGGGTGAAAGTGAGAAGCTAGTATCAAACCTTTTCGAGATGGCCCGTGAAAGTTCACCATCAATTATCTTCGTCGATGAGATAGATTCTTTGTGTGGTCAACGTGGAGAAGGAAATGAAAGCGAAGCATCAAGACGTATTAAAACAGAGCTTCTTGTGCAGATGCAGGTGCAATCCTAACTGAACCGAACACTGTCATTCAATTTTAGCTGAATCTTTTCTTCTCTTTACTTATTTCTTGTTCTTTTAGGGTGTTGGACACAGTGATGATAAAGTACTTGTGCTTGCAGCAACCAATACACCTTATGCTCTTGATCAGGTGAAAAGTCATAATGGGTTATATATTTTCTCTGCCAGTTTAGATATATACTGCTATGTTAACACCATGTTGATTTCAGGCTATTAGACGACGTTTTGATAAGCGTATCTATATTCCTCTTCCAGAAGCAAAGGCTCGCCAACACATGTTCAAAGTAATAAATGTTCATTGCGTCAAATTCCTCAAGTAAAACCATTCAAGAAAACACAAGATGTTTACTAATCGTATGTGTTGTCTAAATGTAGGTCCATTTGGGAGATACACCTCACAATTTAACTGAATCTGACTTTGAATATTTAGGGCTTAAGACAGAGGGGTTTTCTGGTTCAGATGTGGCTGTTTGTGTGCGTGACTTGGCCTGAGTTATTTTTTTATTTTACTCAAATTGCCTTAAAAGTAGCTATAGATAGATAAGTCTTTGTCTTGAGAATCTTTCTGATTCTTGCAGGTAAAAGATGTTCTGTTTGAACCTGTTCGCAAAACCCAAGATGCAATGTTCTTTTACAAGTCTCCTGATGGTACATGGATGCCATGTGGACCTAGGCAACCTGGTGCAATCCAGACCACAATGCAAGATCTAGCAGCCAAAGGGCTTGCAGAAAAGGTACGCATCAAAGAGAACTTCATTCCACATAGGCACATAGTTCTTTTGTAGTCATTTAGTCATTAACTCATCGATGTTGTTAAACTGGACATTGATTAGGTGTTATTCTTTTATGAACAGATTATACCGCCGCCAATCACCAGAACAGATTTCGAGAAGGTGCTTGCTAGACAAAGGCCAACAGTGAGCAAGTCTGATCTTGAAGTCCATGAGAGATTCACACAGGAGTTTGGAGAAGAAGGTTAATCGATTTGGGATCCTATCAATTATCTTCTCACTATTATTAGTCTCCTTATGTATGTACCGAGAAGGAAACAAATCTAAAACCCAGGTTTGATTTGATCCCAATACATTATATTTGCTTTATTTCTCAAATTGTGTAAAAAAATGTTGTTCAAACAATGTTTTCTTTTATATAAGGTCACCAAAACTCACCACATGAGCAAATTCCATCACTACCAAAGTGATGAAACCGATTTGTATCTCTAACTACAATTTCTCTTCCTTCAATCTTAGCAATCAGTTTGATGACTACATGACAATCTCCACAAACCCTAAGGTTCTTAATTATCAAAAGAGGACTTCCTTTAGGCGTAGCGATCAACCCAAAAGCAATAGCTAATCTCTCACTATGTTGAGCAAGAACAGCTTCTTTATGTTCATCATCAATGTCTTGAAGAACATAACTTGTATCCGGCTCGTACCCTTGATCCTTAAGCCGTGTATGCAAATCTTCAAGCTTCAGATATATCTGATCACGAAGATGATGGGACTGATCACCTGCCAAGAACGAGTAAGTCTTGTTCTTGACTTCAATCCAACTGTAACCAGCTTCTTTCTTCACGTTTCTCTCATTCATCAGCTTCCTTACTTTAGCCCTCTCTTGCCAATCTCCTGACTCTGCATACATATTAGACAGCAACACATATGCAGCTGAATCATCTGGTTTCATCTCAATGATCTTATCTGCAGCTAATCTCCCAAGCTTTGTTTTCTTGTGAACACGACACGCAGCTAGAACTGTTCTCCAAATGGTGGAACTAGCCGGGTAAGGCATGTCCTCTATAACTTTCATAGCCTTTTCAAGTTGCCCGGCTCGGCTGTATAGATCCACCATACAACTATTATGCTCCTTTGTTGGTGTAATCTTGCTTTCTCTAACCATTATATCGAAATACTTTTCGCCTTCTTCTACTAACCCTGCATGTGTACAAGCAGCAAATACTCCAACGAATGTTACACTATCCATTTTCACATTTCTCTGCTTCATCTCCTTAAAAACATTAAGAGCCTTCATAGCTTGTCCATGCTGTGCATAACCAGAGATCATAGAGTTCCATGACACTAGATCTCTTTCTCTTTGCCTTTTAAAGACTTCTTCTGCACTCTCTATGTTGCCTTTCTTTGCATACATTGTTAGAAGAGCACTACTAACACATAGGGAGTTATCGAGCCGTGATTTTATAGCGAGCCCATGGAATTGCTTTCCTTGTCCCATAGATGCGGAAGTAACCCCACACACGTTAAGGATGCTAGAGAATGTGAACTCATTTGGTTTGATTCCTCCCTTGGTGAGTTCGCGAAACACCTTTAGAGCTGCCTCTGTCTCTCCAATCTGAGCATATCCTGCAAGTAAAGCTGACCAAGCCACAATGTCTTTATCATCAATCGTGCTGAAAACTTTTTCAGCTTCATCTACTTTACCTAACTTCACATAAGCATCTAAAAGAGCGGTTCCAACAGTTGAATATCTCTCGTAGTTAGTCTTAACAACTTGTGCGTGGATCTCTGGTGGAGAAATCACAGGAAGAGCAGTGAGTATAACAGAATAAGTGAATTCATTTGGTCTAACACCTTTCTTCCTCATTTCCCAAAACAAATTCTTTGCTTCTTCTTTCCCATCATTCTGCAAGAAACCACTAATCATTGCTGTCCACGACACTACATTCCCTAGGAATCCTGTCTCTTTGAACAACCTCAGAGCATCAAGCATCACCGTACATTTACTATAAGCTACCATTAGAGCCGTCTTTATGTTTTGATCAAACACGAACCCATATTTTACAACACTGCAATGAAGCTGCTCTGTGAACTTCAGCTCTTTAAGGTTAGCACAGAGCTTGATAATGGAAGCAAAGCTCGATTCAGATAACCGGATGTGATTAAGCCTCATAGAATAAAACATTCTTAAAGCTTCTAAATCGAGCCCGTTCGCTACATATCCTGATATCATACTATTCCAGGTTACCACACTCTTTACATTTGTCTTATCAAACAAAATTCTAGCTTTCCTAACATTCCCACATTTCAGATACAGATTGATCAGAGAATTAGAGACCGGAGTTGTTTTATCTAAACCGTTCTTTACAACTACTGTGTGTACCTGAATTCCCCTGCCACCAGCTCCTTCTTCAGCCAAAACTCCAAGAGAAGCTGCAAAAGTAAACGAGTTTGGCTGAGTTCCTTCGTCTTGCATCCTCATAAACAATGTCAAAACTTCCTCATTCATTGAACTCCGAGCATAACCACTTATCAATGTAGTCCATGTAACAACATTCCTCTCTTTCATTTCTTCAAAAACATTCCTTCCATCTTTAAAGTTACTGCCTTTCATGTATGTATCAACTAATGATGTGCCTACACTCACATCGTCTAAAAATCCAAACTTTACACATTGGCAATGCAACTGTCTACCGAGAAGCTCATCACATAAAGAAGCAGAAACTTTTAACACGGAGGAAAACATTGAGCAGTCAGTTTCAATCCCTAAACGACGAATATTCAGAAAGAGTCTCGTTGCTTCTTGAGTGCGTCCTTCACGGGAAAACCCAAAGAGTAAGCTTGTGTAACTACCTCGATCTCGGTCGGGAATTTTGTCGAACGGGTTGTGTGCGACACATAAATGAGATGGTGACGACGATGTTGCAGTACTAATACAATAGATTTGAATGTTTGAGGCGCCAATAGCGTATATACGAAGCTTGGGTTTGAACATTTCGAGAGACTGAGGTCTCCATATTGTCGTTGAAATTCGCATTTGCTTGCAAGATAAGGAACCGAAGTTTAGTTGGTTTGTTTCAAATTATTCATTTGCATTTGGATATAAAAATGGTCTTCTCTCTTCTTTATGTGTCTCTCTTAAGATGTAGCTTTACGGAATTTTCACTTATTACATAACTGTTATGGTTAAAAACAAGTGAGATGAATCATTAAGAACAGATATTATATTATATTTACTAAATGGTGCATACTTATGCAATAATTTGGTTTACAGGTTTTGTATTGTATGACTGTTATTCAATAAACGAATTTTAGTCGAATAAAAAAAAACATAAGTAATATTTTCGAGATGCAGAGAGAATTAAAACAAAGAAATCAAAAATACATATTCCCGCAACAATTTAATTTATATTTTTGTCACAAAATTCGTCCAACCTTCAACAAAAGAGATTTTTCTTTTTTTTTTTTTTGTAAAATTTCATAAAAAATCAAGTACAACTTTCATTTTTTCAGAGCTGTGATCCTGAATCACCAGATTCACCACCAAAAAAGCCACCACCATTATCACCAGTTCCACCACCTAGCATGCTCATAGCCATACCTTGACACAAACCTTGCATCATTGTATTCATTGTGTTTCCAAGCACATTAGGCACAATAGCTACATTGGGGCCCCCATTTATCATATTAGGCCCTCCATTTGGCCCATATTGCATCTGTTGACCCATATTCCTAGGCTGATTACTATAACCACCTCGGTTCATGTTTCCATTTCTGTTCATATTTGCATTACCACCTCGCGTACGCCTGCTCATGTTCCTCGTTCCGCCAGGCTGACCATACTGGTTCTGATTATTCATTCCCGGTCCACCAACCGGTCCAACCATCGGTGAATACTGGTTATTAGGCTCACCATATTGTGAACCACCACCACCACCCATAGTTCCATAAGATTCATTTCCATCATACATAGTCTCACTTCCTCCAGTGATATCGCTATAGCATTCGTAATCATTTTCACCATAACTCTCATCATAACCCTGATCATAGCCGCCGCCCCCGTCGACGAACTCGCCTCCATTTTCAAAGTCACAATCTCCTTGACCATAATTCTCACCGTACCCATCATTATATCCCTCACCACCGTACGTATCAGTTCCATTACCTTCATTGTAGTTATTATTGTTACCACCATTATCAATTACATTGGAAGGTCCAACGTTAGGCCCATTAAATGCTTGAGGTCCATTGAATTGCATTGGTGGGTTACGAGGTCCGTTAAATCTATTAGGCCCACCAGCTCTTACCGGAGTGGGACGCATATTTGGCACACTCCTAGTTTGAGACCTTCTAGGACTTTGGATTGAATTGTTGGATCCTTGAGATCCACCACGTTGCCTATTCCTCGGCCGAGTAGCTGGACCATTCGGATTTTGGTTTGGATAAAGATCGGTATTATCAGACGGATCATTACATTGGCTCCGAGAATCATTGCTACTTCCAAAATCACTCTCACTGCGAGATGTACCGTCATCAACACCACAAGCCACGATGTCAAGACCGTTAACATTAACGTCTTCTCCCTCGACGTTTTCCTCCCCGTCTTGATTACCACCTTCGTACTGATCAACCTCATAATCAACCTCAAACTCTTGGTTCAAATCACCACCATTGTTGTTATACTCGTCCGTTGACCCTTGACCATAACTCTCCCCTCCTGGACCAGCAGGTTCATTTGGCCCAACCTGACTATTATAACCCAAGTTGTTGTTTTGTGTTCTTGGTCCATAGGCAGGAGGAGGGTTTTGAGCAATAGGCCTATTGGGATTATTAATGGGCCTAATGGGCCCTTGCATAGGTTGAGTTCTGTTTCTGTTATGTTGAGGAGGACCATTAGCTTGTGGAAGGAGGTGAGAATGTGGAGACGTGATGCAACCAACATGAGCGTCAAACTCGCAAGGGATGCATCGATATAGCCATTGGTTCTTACCTATCTTAAGGCAGACATCGCAAGAGAAACCTTTATTAGCTCCATAAGGAGAGTGAAACGCGAGTTTAAGGCTGTGATGAGGATGAGACTTGTGAATGATCGAGAGTGGCTTGTAAGCGCAAAGCGCGTGGATGTCAAAGTCACAACGAGAGCATTGGTAGCTAAAGCCAGTCCCGATGACGCCACAACCGTCGCAGTTGAAATATCCACCGTCGTAGACTGGAGTGACGAGAAGATTAAGTGTATGAGAAGGGTGAGAAGGATGTGTAATTACCTGCTTCATCTTGCTGCATGACTCATGGAGAGTGAAGTTACATGGCCTGCATGAGTATATCTTGCCGTTTCCTCCGCCGAGTTTACAGGCGGAACACGGTGGTGAAGACGATGCCGGAGCTAACTGAAGGGGATGTGGGTGGCTGAAATGGTTTATAAAGCTTATATTATTGGTCGTTGGCTTCCCCATTTGCTTTCTATTTTTTGTGTTTTCACTAAATGATCTTAGAAATGTTTTTTTGTTGTTGTTTATGGTTAAGGAAAAATAAAATGAAGTTTGTTAGTTGTGAAACAAAGATTCGAGTTTATAGAGATAAAACACAGTTGACTTTTGTGTTAATGAAATGGGCTAAGTCAGTCAACGGAACGCATTGCACGTCTCCTTAGGAGAAATGGCAAACACATTAGTGACGAATAGTACTCGTTGACTTTAGCTAGTTGCATTTTTCTAGTAGTATGTGTTTCTGATCTTTCTTTGTTTCGTACTTTAAATTGATAAATTTAAGTGTACTTGTATAAAACAATTGGGTATTTATGATATATTGACCAAGAATATATTGAAATGCCTATCTTTTTAGATGTGGATGTTGTCGTCATGGCTACTACATTGAATATATTTTAGTCACACCGTATCAATTATTTTGTTATTTCCTATTTACTCTTATCTCGCAAGTTTTTCCCGTCCAAAATTGTTAAACCGGTCTTGTTGAAGTATATTTCCTGGACGCGGTCAAATTTAGCAAGAGTTAGACAACATAAACTATATATTAAATTAAATAAATTAAAATTCTTTGATCGACGTGGTTATTTGACTATAGCATAACGATACTGATTCTTTTACTTCGGCTATGAATTGATATGAATGTTCTGCTGCTTTCCAATTATTAGGGATGAGGTATTGTTTGAAGTTAATGTATTTTTAGTAGTCGAGCTCTTTTTAGACGAGGTACTTTGATAATTTATTGTTTTCTTTATTTCGTCGACCTGATTACCTTTTTACTTCGTTGATCCCGTCGATTTACCAATTTCTATCTCTTCACGGTTCCTCTCACTATTTCTCCGACGACCCCCTTTCTTAGATTGATCTTTTCCCCTATTTATACTGATCCTAATCGCACTATAGTGCGGTGAACAGTACCTGACAGGTGTCTTCACCTAGTCTATCATCACATGCAAATAATGGGTCTTTCGGGTCAGGCCTTTAGTGTTGGGTCTTTAATGGGTGCTAAACCATGACCCAACAAAAATAATGAGCAAAAATCAAATTAAAAGATATGAGTATATCTCTATATTGTTGATACCGGATTATACACCTTAATCAAAATTCGACTAGATTTTAGACACAAATTGAAGGTTTATCTTGGATAAACTGGGGACCAGACCATGAAAATGGATTTCTAATCTCATCTTGGATCGAAGTTGAACTTGGCTCTTAGAACTATGGTTGGTCCATAATCAATATGTTTACCTAATCCCTCAAGACTCTGGGTAATTAAGTTAACAGTATCTTCGATTTATTTGGTTGAAAAGATATTCCAATCAAGCTGCTGATGAGCTTGTCCAGGCAACAACATTCTAATAATTTAAGTTTCAAACATTTTAATCTTACTCCAATTGGTTAATCTTCTGTACTATATATGGACTATCTTGCTTCTTTTAATTAATATAATCAGTTGTTGACAGAAACTTAAAGACTCAATTTCAAAAAGCAAAAACATAAAAACACTAAGATGCTTGCTTGGAATTTTCTTTTCAAAAACTTGTAACCAAGAAAAATCTCATGCCGTTACACATATCATCAGCATGAATAACCAGAAAATACATATCAAAAAGCAGAGATTACTTTGGCTAAACTACTCTCTTCAAACCGGAAAGGCGTTTTTGAAGAAGACTAATCCATTAGATGATGATGATGATGAAGAAGAAGAAGAAGAGTACACAATACTTGAGAAGCTGATGTTATCAGAGATAACTTGAATCTTGCATTTGGATGAAGCTACTTTTTCAAGCATATGAAATGCCATTAATACAATACTCACATCATCGTCGATTATTGTATCATAGTACAATATCACTTGTTCAAGGTTTGGCATTGTCATTACCAAGTACTTGATCAAATCCATCTGTTTATCCATGTCATCATTGCTATTAGAGATTTCTCCAAACTTCAATATCTTTAGTACTTTCAACGGACTTGATGATAACCAAATATGAGTGTCACGCCAAGGTTTGCACACGCATTTGTCCCATTGATCTTCATAACATTTGTTTCTATCTTTGAACCGATATCTCTCATCCCAACATTGATTCGTATCTCTGTAATGGAGTCCCTCAAAGATTAGGGTTTCTATAATAGGACATTTCTCGAGTAGATTCGGCAATCCTTCCCATTCTACTTCTTCGTCAGTCTCAATTGTTAAATGAATCAGGTTGTTGAAGGCTGGTACTTCCGTATAACAAAAAGCAAGTACCTCAAGAGTATCCGACGATAAATAAAGGGTCTTGACATTACTTATCCCCATAAGAAAATCTGCTGCATTGACCTTTTTCGATTTATAACCATAACGACCAGAGTTTACAGCATCTCTTGCTTTAAAGAGCTGATAAGGTGTCATTCGAAGAGCTACGTTAGCTTCAACAAGCGAATCGAAATTCATTTTCGGATACTTAACCGCAACAACAGATGTCAATTCTAAGTAGACAAGATTTGGAGTATCAAATGATACTCTCTTTGGATTCTCATCAATGTTCTCACAATAAATTGTTACTCTCTTAAGTGTTTGGTTGGACACAGAGCAAGATTCCCAAAAATCCGACATTACTTTAAACATAACCAACTCCTCAAGTGCGTGACAACTAGTAATTAGCTTGGCAAATTCATCACCATCCTCATCATTGAATGCAACATCCTCTATATGCAAAGTCTTAAGCTTTGGAAGATAAACTTCTCCAAAATCAATGGTGAACGCATCTGTACCAGCTACTTTAAGCTTAACTAATGTCTTGCTCATCAAGACCCTGTGGAGGCAAAGGATAATTATATTCCAAAGAGATATACAAATCAAGCTCTTCTACAACACGCTCCAACGCTTTGAGAATCCAACCATTAACACGATATGGATCACAACCAATTTCACACCTCAAAGAGAATTTGTTCAATGGAGCATTCCCTTGCATAGCCATAACTCTATCCACAAAAAGCTTAAAACTTTTACGCAAATATAGCTTTTTTCTCTACCCATTTGAAGATGGTCATAGATTTATCAAACTCAAGATTTGGTACAAAAGCTAACAAAAAACGCCACCTTTTTGAAAGAACTGAAGTCAAAGCAGCATCTTTTATGGAGAGAAAGGACAAAATGTGGCAAACAAGAGCGTCTGGTAAATTACTGATAAAATCTTTGGACCCAGAATCCAACTTCTTCGAATTCATTTGTACCTAAACAACTGTGAGAGCTTTGTGTAAGTGATTCAAACCGAGATTTTCTCGAAGCTAAACTCAAAAGCACAACTAATAAATATTTCAAAAAGATAAACACAGGAAAGGATTGTACGGGAACAGAGAAAAAAAACACATGTTTTATGCAAAGTGTGACAAAATGAGAAGAAATTGGGAACTTACTCAGGATTAGTAGCAGAATCTGAGAACTAAGAACCCAGAAACTGAGGATTTCTAGCCCTCTGATTTAGAGGTTCAAGGGTAGAAGGACGTAGAATGAGAGTAGGGTTTATTAAATCGTTTCGAGGAGTTTCAATGTTATGGTATTTTAATGGATTTATGAGAATTTGGAAATATATGGATTTTGAAATTATTAGATTTTGAAATATCATGATTTATGTTTGGATTTGGTCATTTGTATTTTTAATTTTGAAATATTTTTAAATCTATTAAAAAAATGTGGAATTTGAAATCCAATATCAAATCATTAAACGAATAACACTGGATTTTCACTAGTATTTACAAATCATTAAACGAATAACATATAATTTTAAAAATGATTTTAAAATCATTAATCCAATAACACCTGATTTCATTTGGATTTTCAAATCCATTAAAATCCTATAACCAATAACACCTATGTAATGTGGCGGGACGTGTGAGTCCCTTTAAAGCTATTCATGTAAAAAAAAAAAATTGTCACGGTTGGATTTTTAAGAAACCATTTAATTATTATAATTTCAAGTTATTTAAATTTTCACTTAAAAAATAGAATTACACAAACTGAAACCTATGAGTACACGGTTTGTGAAGCCAAACCCTATAAGATAAGAAAAATGTATCTCTCTACAATCTTCGCCTTAGCGCGACGCCTCGTCTTCGTCGTTGTGTGATACACATTTCGCTTCATGCGACAAAATCTGAATTATAATTACTTCACTACACGATATATTTTTCTCTCTGCACACACATTTTCTCCTCTGCCAAAAGTCATCATAACTCTTTTGCCTGCAATCTTTTCGGTTCATATACCCCTTACTCTCTGACATTCTTGATTTTTTTCTCTCACCTCTCTCTCTCTCTACACTACTTTGTCACTCTCTTCCTCTCTGACTTTTGTCTCTCTCTCTTCGCTTCGTCTTCCCTTCTCTCTGACCTTCGTCTCCTCGTATTTAATCATGCCTTTACACCGCATGCAATCTACCCTTTTATCTCGTCTCCTCTGTTTATCTCTTCCAATTATTCACTTGTTTCGAACCCTTCTCAACTCCATGGACACTGAACTGTGAAAATCTCTACAAAATCTCTCTTGGGGCGGACATGCAACCGCTTCAACTATCGCGTGAGATCGGTCTTCAACTTGATCAAGATTCACAACTAATCATCATCGTCCGTGGTCTGAACCCGGATCAGCAAAATCTGGTTCGCATCCGTAACACAATGCCGAAGGCGTGGCAACTTGCGGATCATGTGCATGGTCAAATCAATGATGACGGCACACTCCAGTTCTTCTTCGCCACATAACACCACTTTTTGTTTGTCCTAGATCGAGTTCCCTGGAATTTTCGTGACTGGACTTTGGTCATGGACATATGGACTAATTGGCACTTTAGCGACTACATGCAGACTATGTCTTTATGGATCATAGTTTACGGCCTTCCCAATCTCTACTATAATGGGACTGTCTTGGCTAACCTCTCCGATGCTTTTGGCCATATGGAGATATATCAGATAGTTGACCTTACAAGGAACTCACGTGCAGAGGCATGGATACGCGTCAAGATGGATATCCACACTCCTTTTACCTTTTTTCGCTTGGTTAACCTTGATGAGAATGGACCACCAACTTTCCTCCGCTTCGAGTACAACCGTCTGTGCAAATTATGCTCCTCATGTGATCCCTCTCTGGCACACTTCAACTCTGATGTTTTCCAGCCGGCAGTGCATTTCCTGTCACATATCTCAACAACAACAACTACTTCAAAGGATAACCCAAATGTTGCTCAAGACTCCTTACAGGCAATGATTCTACTCTGTTCCACCACTTGGTCCTCTACAACACACTTTCTTGGAGTCTCTGCTACTACAGTCCCTCTCAGTTATGTGCCTGCCTATCTTTCCTACACGGACATTTCTGGCCCCTCTCAACCTTCGTCCTCACGTGTTTTTAAGCGCAAAGCTCTCGAACATTAAGAAGATTATGTAAGTCCCTCTAACAGACAGAGGATCTTTACTTCTCTTGATCTCACTGATCCACAAGGTTTGGTGGTTGCTGATCAACCACCACATTCGCCATGAAGATTTTTTATTGAACCTGTCAATGTCTCCGGAGCCCCTTGACTGTTCAGCATTTCTCTGATCTTCGGCGGACGCACCAACCTGACATCATCTTATTATCAGAAACCAAGAACCACTCTACCCTAAAAAATCTCTCAAAATAAGCTTGTGCGATCAACAAGTTTTATTGATCTTAGCTTGGGACCGATGGCCGCCAAATCTGATTGGTCGGCGCTACTTTCCATTTTTCTTCCTCTTGCTTCTTTTCATTTTCCGTTGTATTCTCCATCTAACATGTTATGGTCTTTCCGGTTTCTAGCTTCGACGCGGTGGCTCTAGAGCGATCTCTCCAAGATGACGGCGGTGCGCAACGGTTCTTCTGGTGGGCACTGTCCGGTAGGATGGATATGCTTCGATTTTTTCCTTCCCCGGTGGTCTCGTGTCTCCTGTTTTGACAAACCGTCTTTGGTTTTGCGACAAGGTCTCTCTTTTTTATCTTTTGTGTGCCTCCATCTCCGCCTTTGTTGTTTGGCCGTCCGTTTCGATGGTAGAGCTTGTTGGTCGTGGTTCTTCCCTTCTAAATCTGTTGGTTGTATGTAAAGATCATTTTTCGTAAGCTTCTATGTTATTTTGGTAGTTTTGCGGTTTAGGTGGGCTTTGTTTCTGTTACGGTTTGGTCATGTGGTTTGGGTTGTAGTTGGAGGTTAAGCTAAGATCTTGGTGGCGCTTTTCAGGTTTGCTTAAGGATTTTGGTTGGCATAGTAGAGCTGTTGTTTGGATATATACATATTCTTGGTTGGGAGTTTACTCTTATATGCTTGGTTTGCTTATGGCTTTGGTCGGTCCAAGAATAGCCTTAGTCGGTTGGTCTCGGTCGCTCCTTGTATCTATGTTTCAATCCATGTCTATGATTGTTCTCTTTGACTAACTTTCTTTGGCGTTCCAATTAACCGCGTGCTTCTTGACTAGTCGTTTTCGAAGGTCTGATAGCTCAATTCGTTATTTCTAGTCTATCGGTGGCAAGCATGCGGTATCTTCACAATGAGATAGTCCGATTCATTAGAAGAAGATCGCATTTCACTGCCACAATGGACTATTGGAGGTCTTTGCGGTGTGCGTATTTAAGGATGCCATCATTCGGGTTGTGAGCTTTCAAATGTTGGAATTTTTAATTTATCTTGTGTATCTATTCATTTAGTTAGAATTTATTAGGCTGGTTATTTTTTCTTTATCTTGATACAATTTTGTCTCTAAGAAAATTTTGTCTTCAGTTGACTTTGAATATGGTTTTTTTTGTCAACGGTATATTTTATTAATAAAATTAATTTACAAGCCAACGTATTGTTGGAGATATAGATATTTGTCGAGCATGTTTTGCGTGAGAATCGAATAATACATTAAGTGATCGATGGACATAAAATAGCGAAGAAACATGGAGATTAGTAAGTAAATCATGGCAGTAGGAGGCTAGCGGAGAGGTAGGGAGTGTGTTTGAGGCTAGCGGAGAGGTAGGGGATAACTAAAAGCGAATGTAAACCAATAGAATAAAACGCTAGGCAATAGGGAAGTTCCATAGGTATTCAAGTTTGAGGTTCATGTTGACAAGCAAGATTAACAATGAAAATAGTTCTCAACTCAAAAGACAACAATAGACTAATCTCCTCCCGAAGTATTAGACCCCTATGATAGAATTTCTAGATATAAAGACTAACATTCTCCCGAAATCTTAGATCTATTAATCAGATTATTAAATCATGCAATGATTATAGGTTTGATATGTTCATAAGCATTCTAAGAAAATACTCCCGCAAGCAAAGATACTTATTCATCTAGACTAGGTCAGATTAAATAAACCAAATTCCTTTGTATTTATTAACATAAAATCATGAACTAGGTGATCAGGCTAATTCAAGCAATGATAAAAAAATCTAGACTAAGAACTTAACAATTTAAATCCATTAAAGTCAAACCATAACCATCACTTGTTTTCCCTGAGAAATCCCTAAAACCTAACAAAGAGACTACTCAGACATAGCCAGACAATCAAAAATCATTAATTGAGAAAGCATATTAAAAAATCATAATTTAATTAAAAAAATAAGAGAGTTCAGAATTCTTCTCCAAAATACAGGTGTCTAGGATTCGTCTCTCTCAGAAAAGCTCTCAAAATAATGAATTTTATTGTTAATTGTATATGTTTGTGTTGTGTGTTGTTAAAATAAACCCTAAACTTCTAACTTATATAGAGTTCAAAAAAGAATAAAACCTAATAATAAAAACCTATGACAAGTCTTGAGGACGGAAACGTCTTTTTGGCATTCTTCAATAGTTCTCGAGCATTCAAATATGTCGATCCAAGTGTGGATCGATCGATCCAAACCTACGGAAGTTTGGTAGTCTTCAGGATCAATCGATCCAGGTGTGGATCGATCGATCTGCTCCATCACGTACTGCACATGCTTCTTCTACGAGACAGCTTGACCAGTCTTCAGTAAAATCGTCATAATTTTTTATTGCTTCAATGGATTGACCTCAAATCACTTTCATATGAAAGCTAACTCACGTGGCCATTTTGAGTTAAAATCTCAACTCATTCAATTCATAGCAACATCTCCAAATGTTGATAAACTTTTGGCTCCTATGCTGAACTCTGCTTCTGCATTCGCCAAATTGTATCCACTTTGTGCAAAAAACCACTTTTTTTGCTCCAGAACGTCCAAAATACATGGAATCATGAAAATATGCCAAAAACACATAGAAAATACTCGAATAATGACAAATATCAAGTATAAATACTCACTAAAAGGCATCAAAATCGAGTGATATCAATTATCAAATCATGCATGTTAACATGATCTTCAAATCTGAATAGTTGTGGAATTCCCTAACAACTGACGCCTTATTTTATTGATTTAAAATCGTTTTAGTTTATTCTTATTGCTTAGAAATTAGTTAAAATCATTCTTATTTACCGTCTTAGCTTTATTTGACATAAAACTAGAAGTCGTGCTATCTACTCCTTGTGGAATTAGACCCTAGCTATACTACTTAGATCTATTCTATGCATAAGATTTATGTTTAAAATCCTAATCCTATCAACGCATCATGGTCCGACAAAGATTTTATGGTTGGTGGGAGGCATGTATAATTAGGAACTTTACAGGTGAAGTTTTGTTTCATGCTAGGGATGTTCTTCTACCCACTTTCAGCAAGTTTGAGGCGGAATTCCGTTGCATTCTTTGGGCCTTGACAAGTATGTCAGACCTTCATTTGAGAGTTATAGAAGTTTGGTCAGACTTCGACAACGTAGTTGAAGCAATTAATCATCCAAAAAATTGGCCTGAGTATAAAAGCTTACTTCAGAAGATGTCCAGTGTATCCGCCTCCTTTACATCATGTTCCTTCTTCTCCGCCTCTCCTTCAACCAACTTCTTAGCTAGAACTATTGCCAAAAGCTTCTCCAAATTTGGTATGTTCCAATCCTACCTGGCTTTAGAAGGACCGGCTTGGCTCCACTCACGCATTCAAGATGAAGCACATCTCTCCTAATCAATTTTTGGTAAATTTGGTTTGTATTCCCTCAGACCTTATACTCGCCTAAAGTGCGTGAGTAGATCAGATCTGCCAATAGAGATGAAGATCTTTAAGAACGGGGGATCTGGTGCACCATGACAAGGCTTGAAAGATGAAACCACCAGAGATTTTGTTAAGGGGAGAGTTGTGTCACCATACCAGACGACCTTCTACTTGCGGTGGTGAATCAACTCTGGTGGTTTCAAATCGAAACAAAGCACTCTACGGAATGAATCATGATGAACAGAGCAGGGGAGAAAGGCCGAAGGTCGCATCCAGAGAAGAAAGAGTGAACCTAGTACCACTAGAATAAACAAAAACAAAGAAGCTAGTGCAGAGACATGTAAACAAAGAGGAAACAAAGCGACGTCGGCGACTTCTATCGCCACCGGCGTTGGAAAACATGTCTTGAAGGTATTCCTAAGTAAATGTGTCAGATAGAAGCATGTATGAATTCAAATGTTTATCTTGATGATTATAAAATAAATATTTGATACTTCTAAAATTGTGATTTGTGTTTTGCTTTTCTAATAAAAACTGAAATAAAATAAAAAAGGGTTGTCAATTTTTTTTCCTCTACATATATTGTTCAAATTTTTCTATCTGAACTTCACAGATGAATTTATTTATACCCAAGTTACTATTCTTGAATTTATCGATTTAATTTATTTACCCCTGAATAATTAAAACCAATAATTTCGTTATTAGCTTAATAAATTGCGACTTAAAATCGCGATTTGACGTAAATCTTGGTTAACCAAAATTAAATAAGAAAAAAAAGAAAGGGTTACAGAGAAAAAAGAGAATCAAAACTCAATCTCGACACATGTTATCCCAAATCAATTTCTTAGATTAGGGTTACAGAGAAAGAAGTCGCAGCGACAAAGAGAACTTTTTGATAATGCTTAAGCTTTTTTCCATTGTTTGTTGCTTTTGTTTACAAATTGTTTTTACCTGTCGCTGATTGTAGCGACTGGTTGCAACGACAATTTCAGCGATATTGATTGTGTTTTTAGTCGCTGGATTTTCAACGACTGGAACGAACAGCGACCGATCGCATCGAAACCTATAATTAAATAAATAAAATGAAATTTAGAAAAATGAAAATAAATTTATAAAAACAAATTAAATTTGGAAAATAAATTAAATCCTTAAAATTTAAAATTAATTTCTTAAAAATTAAAATTAATTTCAAAAAAATTGAAAACTAAAATAATTTCATTTTTGAAAAAAGTAATCCAAAAAATTAAATTATAGTAAAAACACTAAAATAAAATGAAATGATTTCAAAATATTATAATAAAAAATATAAATAGTTAAGTTTGATTTTATTAAATTAAAATAATAAGTTATAAAAAATATAATTTATAAACTAAAATAGGTTGCAGCAACATCCAAACGAACAACATAAAGTGACAGTCGTAGTGACAGATTGCAGCGACTACGAAACGAACAACATGATGTGTCGTTGGTCGTTATCGCCGGTCGTTTTTACTGTCGCTAGTGACAAGCAAAAGAACAAGACCTATATTTGAGAATCAAATTCGAGGTTTGCAAGGCTGCTGATAATTAAGTGTGGATGAAGGTTCATGTAACATTGCTCGAGAGCAACAAATCCCGCATCTAAGAGCAAGTTCATCAAAGTTTTTTAAGAAGTTCTTAGAGTGTATTTAAGTGTATTAGGTGAAAATTTAAACATTTAAATTAGGATTATACAAGGACCGACTCTTAACTAAGGCTTTTAAAACCACCGAAGAAACGTCTACGTGTTAGTTCCGATTTTTTGAGAAAATTTTCTTTTCTTTTCTCATTTGCGAATTTTTTTTTCTTCATTTGAGAAACTTTTTTTTATTTTCGTTACTCATTGGTCCGATTTTTTTGGAACGGACTTTCGGAGTCTTGCAAACTCGATTTGCCATGGTCAAAAATCTGGCACTTTTTGGGATAAGGTCAAAATTGAGAAAATAATGAGAACATGTATCATACTCCACAACATGAATCCGCTAAAAAATTACGTTTCTCTTTTGTAATATGTTTTTATGTATCTATTTATCACTTTTCAATAACTTTTAATGAAAAAAATTTGTGAAATTTTTTTTATTAAAAATCATTCGGATTCTACCAATAGACGGCCAAAAAAATAAATAAAAGCAAAGTTTTTTAAGTGTATAAATATTTGAGAAAAAAATATTAAGAAATTAGTTAATAACTTTTTGGGAGTTTCTCTTATAGAGCTGATCTAATAAACTATATTTTTTGTTTCAGGTACATGGTTCATCGCATTCATGTAACCAAGACAAGGATGCAATATTCTTAATCTTGCATTGTGTTATGGTAAAATTACATGGTTCGTGAACACTCTGTTGAATTCTTGTTTTTCTCAAGGCCACAATAATCAAAATTTACACTTTATGCTATACAAAATCAGTTTAAAAAGTCTCTGTAACACTCATCGTTAATGGCTTTCGGGAATTGCAATATTATCCTAGATAACCTTTTTTCCTTTCTTTAATTTCCGTGAACCAAGACTAACATCACATCGTAATTTTAAATCGTAATTTATTAAGCTAATTACACAATTACAATTTTAATTAATTAGAAGAAAATTAATAATATCGAGTAGTTTTGGTTACAATTAAATTTACCCTTAAAATTTAAGTAAAAAAAATTTTGAACAATATATTTTTGGAGATAAATATACAATCTAAAAGAAAAATGTGTTGATCGTTTTTAGTAGAAATGCCAAAAATGTAGGGTTTTCTTTGGAAATTGGTTAAAAGACTTAGGTCTAGTTGTCTTATTATGGCCTTCATCGTTTGGTCAATAATAAATAATTGTATTCTGAAACCTTATAATTTTTTTTATCGCCCACTGGATACAACTAGGTGTCCAGTTAGTCCTTAAATCGCATACACGCGAAAATCAATCGCAAACTCGTGAAAAAGTTGAGTCGAACTCAAAATTTTAGTAGATTTTGTCCCTTCAACTATTGGCACTTCTTTAAGAGCAGGCACAACACATACTTTTATGCGGTTCTTTAAATAAAATAATAAAAAGAGCTAAAGATAGCAGATCGATCTTTCATTTGCAACTTTCGGACCCGCATCAGGACCGCCACGTGGCTACCTATCATTGGCGGTCTTGTTTTTGTTATATATTTTTTTCATTTTTTGTAGGGCTTGGTTCTTGGGTATTCAGTTCGGTTCCGGTTCTTCGGATCCTAAATTCAAATACCCAATCGATACTTTTCTAATATTCGGTTCGGTTCCAGTTTGGTTCTTGTTGATTCCAAGTATTTCAGACCTGAAATATAAAAAAAATATCTGAAAATACAAAAAAACCAAAAAATATAAAAACCAAAAAATATAAAAAGTACCAGAAAATACAAAATACCCGAAATAGTTTAAAAACAAATTACTTGAAAAAAGAAAAATTACCCGAAAAACTAAAATACCCAAAATATATAATATAATATGTTATATATATATATATATATATTCAACTATTTCTATTAAAAAATTTATGTTACATAAAATTTATATTCAAATATCTCAATTAAAAAAAGCGTAATTTTTAATTCTTAAGAACCACATTAGTGTTAAATTAAGAAAGTTCTTAATTTTTGAAAGATTGATAAATAATGTTAAATAATCACTATAATCTCTTTTGAGGTTCTGACATGGTACATGTTCTAAAACTCTATAAATTAAACCAAATTTTTTCACAGTTTATGCCGAAATAACAAAAAAAGTTTTTTTTTCTTTTTCTTATTACGGCATTGATTGGTCTATTATAAACTTTTCAACCAGACTTAACGTAGGAACTTTTTCAAGGTCATCTTGAATGGCTATAATAACATTGAGTTGGGAGAATTTAAAACAAAAATTAACTTAAAAATCTACAAGCAATCAAGACCTAACTACTAATTAAGATTCCAGTTTCAATAAACTGAGGTACGACCCACTTGACTTTAAAGATATGAGATATAGTGATACACATGGTTGTTGTCGACAAATGAGCCTGCATGTTAACAATAATTGGTCGGTTGAATACAAACTCAATCTAAAGTAGAAGTATTATTAATCCTCGGACTTTGTGATGTATTAACCTAACTTCATTTATGAACTCCACAACCTCTCCTTTCTTGAATCAAAACCGGCAATCCACCGTTAACCGTCGCTGTGAGACCCGGTGCAAACCGTAGCATCTCGGTGCATCCTTGATCCGCGACCCGTGTTTCGAATCTCCTAATTATCGCCAATGCTATTGATTTCATCTCCATGATTGCCATTTCTTTCCCCACACAAACCCTAGCTCCGGCCTGAAAAACCGGATACTTAACCGGATTTTGAGGCTGGAATTTACCATTGGTATCCAACCACCTGTCAGGTTCGAATTCTTGGTAATCTGGACCCCAGATCCGGCCCATCCGGCCCATTGCGTACGGATGATACGTGACCCTGGTCCCTCTTGTCACAAATGTACCATCTGACAAAACATCATCGTTTAGTGCGAATTTGGAATCAAATTGAACCGGTGGATATAATCTCATGCTTTCGTACAACGCCGCATGCAAATAATCCATCTCTCTCATTTCATCGTAAGAGGCAGTAACTGAGTCAAAACCGGGACCCATGACCCGGTCTAATTCTTCACGTATTCGGTTCTCTACATTTGAGTGACGACTCAATAGCCAGAAGAATCCTGTTAAACCAGCGGCCACCGTGTCTCGACCAGCCAATAGAAAGCTTACGACAATGTCTCGGAGATACTCATCGTCTTCCTCCGCTAAAATCACCATGAATCTCGAGATTATATCGTTGTCATTAACCGTTAAACCGGTTTTCCTCCTTTGCTTAATCAAATCCCCAGTTAACCGGTTAATCACGTCGATAGATTCCTTAAGCTTTTTCTCAGAACCAATTCGAAAAAGCCTTTTGATTTTCCACAAGATAGGAAACGAAGCTAAAGCCCGTTTCGCCGACAACGTCGAAGCTGTGTCGAATGCGACGGCGAATTCCGACGTCGGCAAAGGAAGCCGAAGACAATCTGGGTCGAATCCGAAAGACAGTTTACTGATAGTATCGAACGAGAATCTCCTAAAAACGTCTTGTAGGTCGAGAAACGAATCGGATTTGGACGAGAAAGATGTCAAAACGGGAAGGAGACGAGTCTCGATCTCTGTTTTAACGATCTCGTGAGCGAATACTCTGACGGAGACGCTTCCAAGTTCCAAGCTAGCGACTTTTCTCTGAAAACGCCATGCTTCACCATCGGAATTGAAAATTCCACGGCCTAAGAGATCGCCGAGGATAACTGAAAATTGTTTGCCTTTAGGGTAATTATGGAAATGGGTTTTGAGGATATGTTCAACATTTGCCGGATTCGCCGTGATAACGCTGTTAAGGACGTGAACTTTGATCGTGGACGTTGGGGATCGACGAAGAAGGTGAGTGTACCAGTCGCTGAGATTGACAAAGTCGTTTCTCCAGCTTGAAGTGAGATAAGCATGGCAAATCTCGCAGTTGCAGTAGCGAAGTTTCTTAAGGAAAGTGATGTGAAAAAGTGAGAAGAAGAAGAAGGAGACGACAATGAAAGAGATGATTAGTATCATCATATTGTTAGTTTAGTCGAAGAGAAAAAGAAGAGTTTGTGTGTGATTGGAGAAAATTCGAGTTATAAATAGAGATTCTTTGTCTCGTTCAATGTGGACACACATGTGTATTCTCACATTTATAAATTGTGTTTTGTTTTTCATTTTTAGAGGGACCCGCAATCTAATATCTCTTTTAATATATAAAGAGGTAAAACTTTTTGTTTTTAGTTATTACATTATTTGCTATTAATTAAAAAAAAAATATTTCATTAAAGATAAAAATAACAAACTGAAATTTGTTTATTTAGCCAAACACTATGTAAGAGCATCTTCAAAGAGATATGTTATATTTGAAATATTAAAACTTTATATTTTGAAATATTGTCCATATTTTTATTCACAATTAGTTATCATCATACAATTTTATAAATAAATATAAAACATTTTTCATGTAATTATTACATGCAATGTTTATTAATAAGATACTACATTATAAATTACATAATTATTAGAAAAACCAAATTATTAATTAGCATTATTACCATAATATTTTTACGTAATTTTTATTGTTTTTTTGTATTAAAGTTGCTTGATATTTAAAAAAATATTAATAGTATGTGATATTTCTCATATTTTAATATTATAACTTTAATTTATATATTACTAATTATAAGATGTATAAATTAGTATATATTCAAAATAAACCTTAAAAATATTGGTACTTGTTGAATCAAGACTTAACAATAGGTTTAAGTCTTAGATTATGTGGGTGAAAGCTCTGAAGAATTTCATATATCGTTTAGGAATAAT
>OVBE01003758.1:0-25903 GCA_900406425.1 Iberis pinnata
CAAGTTGGAGCATGTAGATTGCAAATGCCCAACTTGGACAATAGGTACCCAAATGTCGAACTTCCCAATGCCTTAGTCATCAAGTCAACTACTTGTTATGTTGTCTTCACATGAGGTGTTACAATAAGATCGTCTTGAACTGCATCTCTTACACTATGACAATCGGCTTCTATATGCTTCGTTCGCTCATGAAACACTGGATTAGCTGCTATATGTATAGCTGACTTGCTATCACAAAACATCTTCATAGGTTCTTCTTGTTGGACGCCGAGATCCACAAGCAACCTTCTCAACCATTTAAGTTCACGTAATGTTGCTGCCATCACCCTATACTCGGCCTCTGCTGATGAATGAGACACTGTATCTTGCTTCTTTGTTTTCCAAGTAATAGCTGAATTTCCCAAGAACACAATATAAGCCGACAGAGATCTTCTAGTCCTTGGACACGAAGCCCAATCGAAGTCACAAAAGACTCGAACTTTCAAATCACACTTAGCAAGAAGCATTATTCCTTTACCAGGACATCCTTTTAAGTAACATATCACTCTCACTGCTGCATCCCAATGATTCTCCCTGGGATCATGCATAACCTGTGACAAAACGTGAAATGTGTAACACAACTCGGGACGTGTGATAGTCAGATACACAAGTCGACCAACAACTCTTCGAAACCTTGCTGGATCTTTATACGCTGGACTATTGTCTGAAAGTAACTTATGGTTCTGTTCAATTGGTGTAGACACTGGTTTTCATCCAAGAAATCATGCTTCTGAAATTATATCAAGTGCATATTTTCTTTGTGTAAAATACATGCCTTGTTCTCCTCTTGCAATCTCAATTCCAAGGAAATACTTGAGTTTACGCAAATCTTTCATCTTGAAACACTTACTCAAGTATGTTTTGAACTTTGTAAGCATACACAAATCATTTCCAGCCACTACCAAATCATCCACATAGACTAACACACGAAGATTCTTGTCTCCCTTTATGTATGTGAACAACGAGTAGTCCGAATAGGATTGTACAAATCCAAAGTTCTTTAATGCTTTTTTAACTTAGCAAACCAACATCTTGGTGCCTGCTTTAAACCGTAAAGAGAGTTCTTCAAACGACATACCTTGTTCGGATCATCGGACTGGAAACCCGGCGGAAGCTTCATATACACTTCTTCTACTAAATCACCATGTAGAAATGCATTGTTCACATCCATTTAATGAACTTTCCAATCCTTTGCTGCTGCCACTTGTAGCAAGGTCCAAACAGTAGACATCTTAGCCACAGGCGAAAATGTCTCATCATAGTCTTCCCCTTCCACTTGATGATTTCCAAGACAAACAAGTCTTGCTTTGTATCTTTCAACAGTCCCATCAGCATTGTGCTTGATTTTGAAGATCCACTTGCTTCATATAGCTTTCTTTCCCTTTGGAAGGTTCTCCAAAACCCAAGCTTAATTCAATTCGAATGCATCTATCTCACTTTTCAACGCTTTTTGCCATTTATCGTCAAGGATAGCCTCCTTGTAACTTCTTGGCTCTTTTCCCGCAGACACAGCAGCGAAAAACACTTGATGTCTCTGTGAAAAACCACAATCAGAGACATAACAAGAAATAGGATGAAATGTCGTACCTTGGGCCATTTTAGAGGGCAATTATGGTGTGTCGAATGAATGGGACAAGTGTACTTTTCTGGATTGACTACGAGTGTTATACGTGACATAATCTTTGAGTCAAACAGACGGTAAATGTTGTCGTTTTCCTCTTCTAAGTGATTCTTCCATTACTGGTTTATATTCGACAGTCGAATCCACCAACTCAACCTCTGAATACACATCTGCATCAATGTGTTACACATCTACATCATTGTGTGACACATCTGCATCACTCCCCCTTGATTGAGACGACACTGAATCACAACCATAGGAATATATCCTGGTGACACAACTGGAGTATAATCTGTTGTATCCTCTTGTGTGTCTGCATACGGATATTGGCACTCATCAAATATCACATCTTGCGAGACAAAAAAATCATGGGACTCAATGTCGTAAAGTTTCCAACCTTTTTTTCCAAAAGGATATCCGAAAAAAACACATCTCATGCTTCTTGAGCCAAACTTGTCTTTAGCTCGATCCATTTGATGTGCGTAACACAAACATCTAAATGTTCTAATAGGAGAATAGTCAGGAGCTTTACCATACAAACAGTCATATGGAGTTTTTCCATGTAACAACTTTTTCGGGGTTCTATTGATCATGTGAACAGCAGCTAGAACTCCCTCTCCCCAGAACTTGACCGGAAGATTAGCTTGAAACAACAAAGAACGAGAAACATCGAGAATGTGACGATGTTTTCTTTCAACTCTCCCATTTTGTTGAGGATTATACACACAAGAAGTTTGGTGAAGTATCCCTTGTTCAGTGAAGTATTTGGACAAACCTATGAACTCGGCTCCATTGTCACTACGGACTTCTTTGACCAGTCTACCAAATTGGCGATGAATCATGGTACAAAAATTTGGTAGAACCCGTTTAACTTCAGATTTTTTCAACAATAGATGAACCCAAACTGCTCGAGAGAAATCGTCTACGATTGTGAGAAAGTACCTAACACCACTAGAAGAAGGAACACTGTAGGGTCCCCAAAGATCGCAATGTATCAAATCAAACGTTGCAGATGCTTTATTAGAACTAGTCAAAAATACTTCTCTAGTTTGTTTCGACTTAAAAAAAAATATCACAACCACCAAACTTGTCTTTAATATCTTTAACACTAGAAACAAACGACAAAAAACTCAAAACACCATAAGAGGGATGCCCCAGACGACGATGCCACAAAGAAGGATCTTCTGCAGCCTTCACTTTGTGTCCTCTCGTTACTGTCACATCATGGTAAAAGTACACTCGGTCCCGTTCTTCACCGACTCTAATCAGAGTCCTCGTAAAATGATCATGCAACACGCAAAGAGCATCAGTAAACACATCATAGCAGCTTGTTTGTTTCAACAGTTTTGCAACATATAACAATGTGCAATTCAAGTTGGGTACAAAAAGAACATATGCCAAAGTTAATTTTGCTGAGAGTTGTAAATCTCCACTTTGCATTGCCATAACTTGGTTTTCATCTGCAAAACTCACAGGGCGATGGACAATGTTTCTCACACGAGAAAGTAAATTAACATCACCAGTCATATGGTGTGATGCTCCAGTATCAATTATCACTTCACCTGTTTGTACTTTACCATTGAGTTTGTCAGAGATAGGAGTGGGTTTCTGTTGTTCAAGCAGAGTTGTCAATGCAGCCCACTGTTCTGCACTGAAAATCGGCACTCCCTGTTGCGGTGTTACACAGACATTAGCTTGTGTTACACTCGATTGAGTAGTTCTTCCACGTCCTCTACCTATTCCACGTCCTCTTTCTCCGACTTGATTTTTCTCTGAAAACCACTCTGGAAACCCAATTATTTGCCAGCAATCCTTGCGTCCATGTCCGCTTCTTCCACAATGAGCACAAGTCACTGATGTGCGACTTTTTGTGACAGTTGCAGTTACTGCACCAAACTCTGTGTCACACACATTTTTCTCTGTTTTACAGAGAAACCCCATTGTTACTGGATGTGATTCTGTTCGAGCAGAAAATATACGTCTTTCTTCTCGCACAACCCTTTGGTACACCGAGTTAAGGTCGGGTAGAGGCTCCATTCCGATTATGTTAGCACATATGTTACCGAATCGAGCATCATCCAACCCCATAAGAAATTGATGCACCTTTTCTTCTTCATATTCTTTCACATAAATTTCTACTGCATCACACTTACACTTAGGAAAAGGCTTGTATCCTAGTAGCTCTTCCCACTTCAACGACAATCTCCCAAAGTACTCCAATACACTAGAGCCTTCTTGCTTACACGAAGCAAGTTCAGCCTTCAATTGATGAACTCTCACTGCGTTTCCCACCGAGAAACGCTTCTTCAAGTCACACCACATCTTGTAAGCATCTGAATTGAATGGAATAGAAGATCGAATCGATGGTGATATCGATGTTCTTATCCACCCGACAATCATGGAGTTTACTGTTCTCCATAATTCTGCTTCATCTTGTTTCTTCACTTCATCAGGCATCAATAACTTACCGTTGATGAAATTGATATTCCTCTTGGCACGAAGAGCGTTCTCCAACTCGGACGCCCATTCACCATAGTTTTCTCCTGTCAACGCCACCGGCGAGATTGTTGATCCAGGATTATCTGATGATGATAGATAATACGGCGAGGTCACAAACATTGATTATGCCATCTTTCTTCAATACACAAAGAAGAATTTAGGTAGATGGCTCTGATACCATGAAAAGTGTGAAACAATGTAAAGTCTGTGTATCCATCTCAATTGAGGAAGGACAATATATATACAACTCTACGATATGTCAAAGATATCTTTATTTCCTAATATGACTCCTAAATATATTACACAATATATTCACAATATCTCATAGTCTTAATGCCCAAGTCACATGTCTTCTAGATCCCAACTCTACGATATGTCAAAGATATCTCTATTTCCTAATATGACTCCTAAATATATTACATAATATATTCACAATATCTCATAGTCTTAATGCCTAAGTCACATGTCTTCTAGATCCTTCTTAACACTTCCAAGTTTAGGACGATGTCTACATTTGTAAGACGGACTATGTAATATTGTCAAGAGTTGGTTTATGGTCCATGGGAGTGTGCAAAACGATTTCTATATGGACAAATGAAATGTGATCTCGTATTTTTGCAAAAAATGGTGCTATCATGTACTTTGTGTTGTAGGCGAAACCCCTTTATAACATTGATCTATCACATGATTAAAAGGGGACTAAAGGTACAATACATAAGTACTTAAGAAACAAACGTACATGAGAAACACTTGGTATAAAAGTTATAATTAAAGATTCAGTTCGGTAATGGAAAATAGAGTACAAGCCCCTTGTAAATATCCATGGCATACTAGCGGCAGAAAGCATCCACATCCTAGTCTGTCATTTTCCCCCATTTGGTTGTCAACATTGCCATACAAATGAAGCTCCATAAACTTAATTGAGCAAGGACCGCAATCACCTCCAAATGTGTTTTGGTATATACCAGTCATCCTTTTGCAAACAAAGGATTTGAACCTCAGCAATTTAAGAAGCCCTTCTCCACGTAACGAGAAGATAAGGTAGGGGAGCATATTTACAAATGTGGCCATGAATTCTTTAATTTTTTCCTCCTTGTATAGGTACATTGTTGGGACAAGTAGCTCGATCATCCAAACCCAAAGGTTTATAGCCAAACCAACCCAACAACGGTTTCCCTAATTCAGTCTCACATAAAGTGTGTCCACATCTAACAACCATTGTGTACCTGGTGGAAGAACGTGTTTGGCTAGTTTGTCACAAAAATAGAAGTTTTCCTTTTCTTTTGCATCGTTGAATCTGCGGTGTTTTTCTTCAAATACGTGATGAAGTAAATATTCAGAAATGTTGAACGCTCCTCTTGTAGCATATCAAAATGACGTGCTTCAAGATATTCTAGCAGTACTTGCATGGGCTGAAATTATTTAAGTTTAAGGAGTAGTTTTGTTGGGTGGAAAAATCACGACAATATATCAATTTAATAATTTCCTTTATAATGTATTTAATAATTCACCACGTTTGATACCCACTGGCGTTGTTTTTCGAATTAGAGCAAAAAAGTATTGTTGAATTCGACAGTGGTACATGTAATGTGTGACCTATACCAATTTTAACCCTAACATTAGACATTTTTGCAATAACAACATTAATATAAATTTGAATAGTTACCTCTTTAGGTATACTATCAACATCTTCTGGAAATCATTGAATAAATCAATGTCAACCTTGGGAAGTAAACACTTAACATTGGGCTCAGCTAATTCCTGTCGTGGTATCGTTCTGAATCTTTCATTAAGCAAATTAACCAACTCCTTCAACCTAGAATCAGGTTCGTTGTACTCTTCTTCCTTTGACGTGTCTGGATATTTTTAAACATCCATTGGTGTTGAAAAAGTTCTCCCGTCATCAAATTTTACCATGGATGGGAAAGAGTCACTTAGATGAACACTATATCACTTTTGTCCATTGGATTTCATGCTAATAATACGAACCTGAGTATGTAGTACATCAGGAGCAAGTTGGGAACACACTTCATTGGTTTGTTGTAGTTGGCTGCATACTACATCAGCTTTTTCGAAATATTGATGGTCCTACGTAACATAGGGTAATAGGTCCAGTGTCACATGAGAGTAATGATGATTAGCTATACAAGTACAGAGTGCACATGTAGTGAACTATCCTTTTCACATTGTACGACTTTCTAGTACTTGTTTTCAGCAGGCTACATTTTTAACACCAAATATGTACATGGATGTTATACACCTCTTCTATGTATAGCAAAATAAAGGATTATTGGCTGCCCTGCTGCGTATGTACGAAGCTTACCTCTAGATTTCATCTTCTTCCATAGTGTCTATGTTGTCCATATGTACATCTGTGCATAAACTTGTCTGCGTAAGATTGTACGTGCATATGTTAATTGAAAAGTTGGGGAAAAAACTAAAGTATATGCGTGTTACTAATGGTTTTATGCTACATAAAGATGTATCCGTTAGACGTATGCATGTACGAGACATACCACATTGACGAATTCTATCTGATCGAGTGGAATGGCTTCCCTTACTTCATTTTTGTGTGTACGATTTTACAAATATATACACAAAATGATTTAGCGTTGCTAATTTACAACGTACGTGTAGACGTAATAAGTCGTGGATTTTTACCCTAGCCTAACTCATTGTACATAACTTGTGGTACAAATGTATACTGCTAAAAAAGAATAAGACGCGTAAAATCTTACTTATTTTGTTCTTGCATGTTCTTGTGCCTCAACTATATTATCCATCAATATGGTTATGGATAAAATTGTTTGTATAAAGAAGTACACTGACATTAATTGAATTACTGTTGATAATCAAAAGTATGTGCCGCTACCCGAGCAAGTTTAATATAGGAACAATAACACATTGCTGACTTCTTCAATATTTAGTGCAGTGTTTTCCATTGGTTTAGCTCCTCGTTCAGTGTCCTACAAATATGTATGCAAAATTATTCATTTGAACAGAATAGTGGCATAGGTGAAAGTACATATTCGTCCAAGGTGGATTATCCTAACCTCCTTGTACGTCTCATGGTTAGGGTTAGGATTAACATCCATGGTTTTTGACACCGATGCGGTTCGCTGCATATACAATTACATAAACGACTGTTACCTTCTGGAATGGTGTACGCATCGTGCCTATTAATTTTACAACCCTAATCTTAAGGTACGAGATGGCGAATACCTGGACCGTAATATCCTCCTCATATGCTATCCGTTCTTCACACTGGAAAAAAGATGAAAAATATAATGTAAACGTATATTACACATTGTTTGTGTACATGCAGCGGTGTATAGATACCTCATTTTCCTTGCCCAATTCAGCAACAATGGCACCAACATCGCCATAAGGAACCAATCTACCTCATTTTCATTGTCCAATTAATGGTTAGACAAATTACCTATATGAACTGGTGACTTAGGTGTTTGTTCATCAACATGAGTGTGATATAACTTGGACCTATTAGCACCCCGCATGTAAAAAACCGTCTCGTTTGTTTGAACATCATTAAATTCTTCTCTAAGCGACCTAATTTAACATTAAATATTTTTTATGCTTGACAACAATTCGTTTTTCATCCCTGAAAAATAACCTTCCATCCATTCCTTGATATTATCAACCCTTTCTCCTCCACCATATTCAACATCTTTAATCACCCTACTCTCACAACAAATTATAGTCTTCTTTGCCATCTTTTCCTTGCATGGACGGAGGCTACTCCGCCTTGCTGCACAGGGGTCTTGCTCGGCTTTTGGACTGCAAACAGACACTGTAAGATCCTCATAAGAGCACAATGGCTGAGTTGAATCAGCGCCATCCCAATTGGTTTTACGAAAAACATGACCCTTTGTGATTAGTTTCTCCATGTACATTACTTTCTTGTCTCTGACCTTATCATCAGTCTCGACATATCTTTGCGTTTCCATGTCTCGTTAGCTACCATCATGGACACAACAGATAGCTACAACTTTTATCAATTCACATTTGTTACATATTACAAGTATTAAGAATACAACAACTAACTGCAACAAACAAACAATTGACACTTACCTCAGAGTTATTCTTTATCTCCGGAACATCGGTTAAGAAATATGCGACACTTTTAGAAGATCAACAGATTTAGTGTCCTTTATACAGTTATCATCTGTAGGAATCTTGTTCGAAAGACCACTAATTGACTGGTATGCAAGAAGTTACAACGCCAATGGGAAACCTTGTAAAGGTATAGACTTCTGCTTAAACTTTGATAGAAATTTGAAATTGTGTCTTCATTCTTAGCTCCTCCTTTCTTAGGCACCATCCCTCTTACTGTGCGGAAAAATAATTTTCTGCCCCAAGAAAATTTAAGAAACGAGTCTACATCCTCTACCATCTCAACATATCTAGGGGTTGACGATCTGTCTGATGTGTTACAATTAGAACACTGTCAACTACAAGTATTAGCGCAGCCTGCAATTTACGCCACCCAAGAAGTTCTGATTCCATATCAAAAAGCCTGTTGATATCGTCAGCAGTTGCTTTAGGATTGTCGCCTATCGAGCGAGCTGAATATTGACCAACAAATCCCACTGTACTATATCTACGGTCATATTCATAACCATCTTAGAAACTACCAAAGGACAGTCTGGTTATTGATCAGTACTCGAGCAACGAAAATCTGAGTGGTTGTCTACAAAAAATCATCCATAGTTCATATTTTCGTTTCGTTACTATTTGACGGCATAGCAATGTGTGTACAAGCTTAGACGCCATAGGGCAATGAGAAAGCTGGATGTCAAGCATTTTCCCAAAAAGTGAATTTAAAAACATGTCGAGCTCTGAAGTACCGTTCAACTTGATGACAATCAATGCAAGATAAACAAGTCTCGAGTAAATGTTGAACCTTGATTTTGGGTATTTATCCGTAGCAAACAGCCTCCAAGGCAGATTTTGGTCGAAACCGGCATCTTCTATGAAGATTTGCTTTCCTGCCATCTTTGACAGTAATTTAACTTCTCGTTTGGTTAACACTCACCCTCAATAGAACTCCTAAGAAAATCCATGAACCTCTCAAATGGGATGTAAATTAAAACTACGCCGTTACAAAAAGTTGAAATTTGAAATGTTACAGTAGGGGAATTTTGAACATCGACATGATATGTGATTGACATGATTAGAGATAGGTTTATTGGTAAGACTGATCGATCCTATTAATTAATCATAATATTTTTTAAAAACAACCGGTTGAAAAAAATAAAATGAACCCACACACACACTCCTCTCTAACGGGACACACAATGACGATAAGAGAGCAGTTGCTGCAAGGGTAAGTCCACCAAAAGCAGAAAATCCATTATATTGTAAGTACTTCAAGATTAGGTATATCTTAGTGTAATTTTTCCACTTAAAAATAACCCACATATGATACATAAGTTTCGACTAAGAAAAAATTACAAACTCATAATAGTAACTGATATCAGCGATAGATCATTAACTAAACCTAAACTAAAATAGGTACACCTCTTATCGGGAATACATAAACTGAGAAGGTAATTCCTTCTAAAGTGAGGCGAACCTCTGTCATTCTTTAATATGGCATCAAATCAACACGGGAGAGTCGTAGCAAATTATAGAAGCCCTTTCTGATCTAGTACACATATGTTGACAATATGAAATAACAAAAAAACCCCAACAAAATTAATACATATGAGATTAACCAAAAATTATGGACCCAAAATCTATCCCATTAACCAAAAGAAGCTTTGGCCTAGGGGACACGCATGTGAATCAAAAAGGTCACTAGCCCGGAGGCTAACCCTCCTTATGCAACGACGAGAAACATTTGGTGTGTTCATCGACAAATCTGTGCTACCATGAATTCCATGGAGGGCAAGATTTTTAGAACGACTAGCGACCATCCGATCACATTTTCAAGGAACAGTAGTTGCCAACACCTTCATCCATAATATCTCAGCTCTAGGGACATGAAAAGAGGCGAAGGTTCTATATCAACACAAAGTAGCTCGATGATCCGACAAGACTACCCGTGGGCATCGTTAACATAGGCCTCCACCACTTCCCAAAAATACAACAGATCGAAGACCCAAGCACCAACACAAGGGCATATAGCATTAGGCTCTCCATATCGGGAACATGAAAAAGGTAGAACCACAAGTTAAATCAAAATGATTGACAACCGGCCATAGCAAGAAAGTGGATCTAGAGTTGCTAGGATAGGTGTGGAAGGGTTTGAAAGCGTGGAATAAAGAAGGCGTGGCGGAGAAAAGAACAAAGAGAAGTAGTTACAGACGTTCGGCGACGGCACAAGGTCGGCGAAAGAACTACAGAGAAGAGTAGAAAGAGAGGAGAGTAAAGAGTTTTTTCTGATAACTTACATTACCTCTTTTTAATAAGTATTTTTTCAACATAATAATAATAATTTTTTTTGTTATTTTAACAGGTTAAGCATCATTTATCATCTATCTAAACACACTGAGAATATGTATAAATAATTTGGTCTTTTAATATGAAACTCATATTTTGGACAGAAGGTCAAAGATCTAAGGCGTACGGAGTGTTAACTATCAAGACAAGTGTTTCTTTGTTTTGTTTTAGTTCTCTGTTTTGTAATGTGTTTGTAGAAGTGAAGAACTGAAATTGCTTGATTGATTAATATGTTTATTACAAGCTTTTATAGAAATTAAGAACTTAACAGACTGAAGCTACTAACACTGCAACTAACTGCTATTAAATTGGATCTTTTACTAACACTTTCTAACTGGACTTTGGACTAATTCAGTTTCATTTATTCATCAATTCTTCCCTTATACTGAAACCTCTTCAGTTTACTCACGTTTCTTGCTCACTCCCATCTTCTTTCTCAGTTTCTCAAATGTCTCCAACTTCACTGCTTTTGTCATTCCATTTGCTAGATGTTCTTGTGTTGGACAATACTCAATCTCAATTATCCTGTCACTTACTACCTCCCTCAAGAAGTGATACTTCACAAGAATGTGCTTACTTCTAGCATGTAGCACTAGATTTTTGTATAGTTTAATCGTAGAACTGTTATCACATAACAGTTTAGTACCTTGTTCTTGTCTTGACCCAATTTCTTCAAGTATGTTCCGCAGCCACACAGTTTGAAAAGCTTCATATGCAGCTGATACAAACTCTGCTTCTATTGTGGATAGAGTCACAATAGGTTGCTTCTTTGAGGTCCAAGACACAGCTCCACCACACAGCATAAAAACATATCTAGATGTACTTCTTCTATCATCCATATCACATGCGTAATCACTGTCTACAAATCCCACAAGTCTTTGATCATTACCTCTACGGTACCAAACACCATAGTGCAGTCCCTTTAACATATCTTAGAATCCTCTTAGCTGCCAGCATGTGTTGCTCATTAGGACTCTCCATGTACCTACTGACAAGATTAATTGAGTAAATCAGGTATGGTCTTGTGACAGTTAGATAACTCAAGCTACCTATGAGTTGTTTGAACTGAGTTGCATCAACTGCTTCTCCTCCTCCTGCCCTTGTCAATTTGTTTCCTGGTACTATAGGATTCTTTACAGAATTGCTCTCTTCCATCCCATATCTTATCAGTGTTTCTTCAACATACTTCTGCTGATTTATGAAGACACCAGATTCCTCTTGAATCACTTCTACTCCCAGAAACAATTTCATAACTCCCAAATCAGTCATTGAGAATTTATTCTGCATTGAATTCCTGAACTCCTCCAGCATCATTGTTGAATTTCATGTATAGATAAGGTCATCAACATAGAGACTTACAATCAATACATCTTTGTCTATTTTCTTGATAAATAGAGTGTGCTCACAATAGCACTTTTCAAAGCCTTCCTTCAAGAAATATCCTTCTATCATGCTGTACCAAGCTCTAGGAGCTTGTCTTAACCCATATAAGGCTTTATTCAGCTTATAGACCTTGTGAAATTCTCCTTCTATCTCGAATACTTTAGGCTGTTCAATGTACACATCCTCTTCCAATTCTCCATGTAAAACTGCACTTTTTACATCTAATTGGTATACCTTCCATTCTCTGTCTGCAGCCAAAGCAAGAATGCATCAAATTGTATTCCACCTTGGCAACTGGTGCAAATACTTCATGGAAGTCTATCCCTTGCTTCTGGTGGTACCCCTTTCCACCAGTTTGGCCTTGAATTTTTCAACCTCAACTTTCTCATTTAGCTTGGTCTTATAAACCCATTTAACCCCAATAACCTTTGCTCCTTCTGGTAAGTTCATCAATTTCCAGGTGTTGTTCTCTTCTATTGAACAAATTTCAGCCTGCATAGCCTTTCTCCATACTTCCTTTTGTGCAGCTTCTTCAAGGTAGTTGGATTCGCAGATGTTATGAACATTGCAAACACATCTTCTTCTTCTTCTGATACAAAGAAACCTGCATTTCCTTGAAGTTCATAATCCTTCATCCAAACAGGAGCTTGTCTTACTCTACCCGATCCTACTCTTACTGTAGATAGAGCAGGATTGTTCTGTTGAACCACCATTTCCTCTATAATTTGTTCCTCTGCTTCTGTTTCACCTTGTTGCCCTTCATTATGTTCATTCGTAACCTCCTCATTATTCATTTCATATGTTTCTGTCTCACTTTCATCCCACAATAGCTCACTTCTTTGGTTTTGCTCTTCTTCCCATGTCCAACCATTGTTCTCATCAAAATGCACATCTCTGCTTAAAATAATCTTCTTAGTCTCTAGGTTATACAGCCTATATGCCTTTGACTCCTTACTTAAACCAAACATGACACATTTGATGCTTTTCACATCAAGCTTCATTCTCTTTTCATATGGAACCATTGCATAAGCAATACACCCAAAGATTCTCAAATGCTCTATTGATGGTTTATGTCCACTCCATTTTTCCTCTGGAATTACTTCTTCTAATGTAGATGGGGAGCTTCTGTTTAATATGTACACAACATATTGAACAGCTTCTGGCCAGAACTTCTTTGGAACTCCCATCTCTATAAGCATACACATAGTCATGTTCATCACACTCTTGTTTTTCCTTTCAGCCATTCCGTTCTGCTGTGGTATGTATGCAGCTGTTAGTTGCCCCTTAATTCCTTGCTCCGTGCAAAAATCTTCAAAGGCCTTTGAATTATACTCTCCTCCCCTGTCTGTTCTTAGACACACCAAACCATGTCCAAGTTCTCTTTCTGCTTCAGCTGTAAACTCCTTGAACACCTTCAGTGCTTCTGATTTTTCAGATAAGAGATAAGTCCAACATCTTCTACTATAATCATCAATAAAGTTTATTATGTATCTCTTTCCACTTTCAAAAACTGGTGAAATTGGTCCAAAAATATCACTGTGAACAATTTGCAGTCCACGAGTTATCTTCCACACACTCTTCTTTGGAATTACATCTCTGATATGCTTACCCTTCAAGCATACTTCACATACGTTCTTCTTGTCCTCACTACCTATAGATGATAATCCACTTACCATTCCTTTCTCTGCAAGTGATCTCAAGCTTCTGTGATTAAGATGGCCATACCTCTTATGCCACAAATGACTTTTCTCCTCTGTTACTTGGAAACACCTCTCTTCTGTTTCCATCTTCTCTTTTTTTCACAACTGCTCCAATTGCGCTGGGGTTGTAAGGAGCGCTGCCCTTCCCCGTCTATCACTGAGAAACCAGAGGCCGGTGACACCAATCATCACCGAAAAAAGGAACAGTAACCATTCCAACTGATAGAGTGATAAGAGTTTATGATTGGAAGAATTTGATATTTACTCTCATAATCATATAGGTGAAGATACACAAGTATATATAATAAAGATATTTCCTAAATTAGAATATACACAATTCTCTATAATATTATTAACAAATATTCTCATTAATGTTATAGATCTTCTAGATCCTTCTATACGCCCCCTCAAGCTCATGGTGGTGATGAGGAAAAATGGAATCAACACCTTGAGATTGAAGAATAAAGATCAAGGATGCTGTTTTTTTTTGTAAATAAACTAACGACTTGGAATAAAAAAACACATTTGGTGAAGGAGAATATACATGAGATGGCTTGAAAAAATAAAATAAAATATATATATATATATATATATATTTTTTAATTTAGATGAAAAGTGGTTTTGTTTTTCTTTTCATTTTTTTTAAAGAGTACCAAAAAGAAGAAATATGTCGTCTGGAAAAAAGAAAAAAAATAACAAAAGAGTGAAAATTTTGAAAACAAAAAAGTGACGTAGGTTTTTTTTTTTTTTTTTTTTTTTAAGAAAAAAAAAAAAAANAAAGGAAAACATCTAGCTTTCGAAGCTTATAGCTTGGATTCATAGGCATATTGTATGCTTGAATTTGGAAGAACTTGGCTTAGATTCAGAGGTCTATGATAGACTTGAATTGTAGAAACTCGATGGCCTAAGATTCAAAGGTTCATGATGAACTTGAATTATTGGAAGCACTTGGCTTAACAGAAAATGAAATAAAAAGAGTTTGGTCGTTAGATCGAAACTCGAGAACAAACCTGCTCTGATACCATGATAGAATGATGAGAGTTTATGATTGTAAGAATTTGATATTTACTCTCATAATCATATAGGTAAGGATACACAATTATATATAATAAAGATATTTCCTAAATTAGAATATACACAATTCTCTATAATATTATTAACAAATATTCTCATTAATGTTATAGATCTTCTAGATCCTTCTATACCAACCACAAACCTCCATGACTCCAAAGCCCAAGAGCTATTGAGAAGAAGAAGTGAATAACATTATGGCAGGTCAGTATCCGGCCAACGAGAACAACTAAACAACCAAAGACAATCACAATACATATAATCTTCACAACAACGATGGAGACATCACTGAGAAGCGATCCGCTTGAATTCCAAGTGAAGCCTTCCCCAAAGAAATTCTAGTGGTAAGTCTCGAATCAAGAGCTTGCATGTAATAGACAAAATAGAGAACCCACCATAAATAGGACTTTCATGGTGGACCCGCAAGGGGAGAAAAAAAGACTCGAACCATGGTGAAAGAGATCCATCGCCACTACCCAAACTGATAATCATGAAGCTCTTGAAGTCCAGATACTTCACACCACACCAACTGTATACAGTCACAGGATCTATCACCGACCGACGAAGGAGATGAAAGAAAAATCTATAATGACTTGGCTCTCCAGAATTCCGCCGGAATGGAGCAACATAAAAGCCAAACCCAGTGCATGTATATGCCATTCCACCGCTGTGATGTTCGATCTAGGCTTATGAACTAGAGGAGGAAGACTTCAAGATAACATGCTAACAATTCGAGAGATGCGCAAACAAAATCCAAGAGGGGGGGTAGTCCATAAAAGAAGTAAGCTAAAATTTTTGTGTATAAACCCGCACGGCGTCGGAACAAGACAGTCACCGGTGCCAAAAAAATTACAAAAAACCGGAAATTTTATGACCGATGAGAGAAGGGATAGAGAAATTTAGAAAGAAATTGCTTTATATTTCCTAAAAAAACTAGCATAATATATATTGTTGATTTGTTGTTCATTTTTTATTTAAGTGATAGTTAAAAATAAGTATTTTAGAATTTATGTTGATTTTTTATCTGATTTATTATTTAGCATTTAATAATGTATTTTTTATCATTATTAAGTTTTTTAATTTATTTTTTTAAAAATGGTATAAGATTTAATATTTAACAAATCATTTTCTCCTAATAATACTTTCCATTTCATAATATATATATAGATAGACATGATATGAATTTTTAATGTTAGATGCTTTAGTGTGGTTACTTTTGTAAAATAAACCCTTAAGGCCGTTGTTTCTTTTGTTTGATCAGAATCGGCGTGCAGTGGCTTACATAGTGCCGCCACCGATTCCTCTTCTTCTCTTATTGGGTATCATCCTTTTTTTGGTTTTTTCCTGCATCCTAACCTCTGTGTTTCTTCTTCACTCTGAAGCTTCATCTTGGCCGGCTAAAGAGCAGCGCCTTCGAAGCATTGGAATTCTTCATGATACTAGGTTGGTTGTCGGCGTTCTTTGAATCGTAGCTTCTTCGAATGGTTTCTGCCAAGGCGTTTTGCTAGCTCAAAATCTAACGGTTCAATGCGTTGTCTTTTGGTGTGCCTGCTTTTTTTTGGTGGTTGTGGAGGTCCGGCTTCCTCTTAGCCAGATCCGTCGTCACCTCCGTTCCAGATTTTCCCTTCCATGGTCTCTTTCTTTCTTGTTCTTAAGTTTGAGGTAAAGGATTTTTTCAGCTTTTTATTCAAGTGGTTGGTCGTGGTTTGGTGACTGGTTCTATCTTGGTTGTTTTGTTTACTTGGTGGTCGGTGGTGTTGTCTGGTTGGTGGTCAGTGATGTTGCATAGGTTAGTCGAGCTTAGGTTCTTTCTGGTGTGTGTGCATGTGTATGTGTGTGTGTGTGCGCGCGCGTGTGTATTCCGGTATTTCTCTCGGTCTATATCATCGTTTTATTCTTACGGTCTCCTCCAGCATCCGGATCGAGCGGTTCTCTCCCTTGGTTTTTGTGTCTCCATGCGTGTGATCATCTTCAGTGGTATGGCTCCCGGTGTGGTTGCATACATAAGATCAGGTTCATTAGAGTTTGGGTATGGTGGCTCGAAGTAGGGCTTTGTCTTTTTGGCGAAGTCTGCACTTTCTGTTCGGTGGTGGTTAAGCTTCATGAATTTGGTGGGCGCTTGAGCCATGGGTTGATGGACTCATATGGATCAAGGCGCTTTATTTGTGCAAGATACGACTTTTTGGTGATATGGGTGTAGCGGTGGTCGGCAGTACCTCCCCGCAAAAGTGAGGTCAGAGCCCAACCACATATCTCTTCCAATCTTGTATGAAATCACGTCTGCTGCTTCGCGCTGCCAAAGCCGTCGGTAGAGCTCATACCTTTAGCCTCGTAAAGAGTATACTCGTTATCGTTACTCATCATGGAAAGAGGAAAGGACATATATCTTTTTCCTTTTGATCTCGGACGAAAGTGTTGTGGAGAATGATGAGCTGTGCGAAGGTCGTGCTCAGAAGTTGTCGACCATGGTCTCGTTCTTGAATCGTCAGCATCTCTCAAATATATGAATCTAAAGAGAGAAAAAGATTAAAAATATTGAAATAAAAAATATGCTCTAAGTTTAGGACAGATCGTACACTTTTGATGGCAGGAAGCAAAAAAAAAACCAAAGGATTTTTACCAGAAAAAAAAGAATTGAACACTTTACTAGTAAGGCTAAGATTCCATGTTACTTGTACGGTCATTCTTACTCATCATAGTTGGTTTAACTTCACATATCTACATCTATCGTCTTCAAATAGAGCCTAACCTAGTAAAACCTCCCCGCGAAAGTGAGCTCATAGCCCAACCTACATATCTCTCAGATCGCATTTTGGGTTAAAATAAAAATCTAATTCCTAGTCTCATATAAATCCAAACCGATTTTAATCAAATTTTAACCTTGTTTCTTTGTTATATACTAACCTTGTTCCCTTCTTTGCAATATCAATGAAGTTCTTCTTCTACAACCATTACTACAATTCCCAACAGAGACTAACTCATAACCTTCAATACAACAGATTCCATTAGATCTTTTCATATCACATAAACCAAATTACAACAACAACCAATCAACTCATTATCGAACAAATGCACCGGAAGCATCAGCACAAGTTAGGAAGCTTGTTGATGATAAAAATTACGTTGAAGCTACTTCACAAGCTATCAAATTATCAGGCCATCATTATGCTGTATGTTTTTGACTCTCGCTCTTTTGGTGAAATCCATTTCTTGATTTTGTTCTTAAAGAAGAATCCTTTGTGTAGGTTTATCAACTAGTAGGAGATTTGAATCTAGAGTTTAACAGTTTACATCGTAAGTACACTCAAGAGTTTTATCATTGTGAGCTTGATTTAGAAACAACAGTAATTGCAGCTAAGATCTCTACAGGTAAACCTGGTCCGTTTTCTTTCAAAGTCTTTTTCGACAGCAAATTACATCATCATTCAAAGACAAATCGGTATGGGTTTATATGAGATTAGGAATTGAGATTTCATTTAACTCGAAACGGGATTTTTAATCGCGTTTTTTTTAAGATTTAATCGCTTAAAGGGTTAATTGATGAGAACGATTAGTTGAGGGACGTAGTGAAGTCAACCCAAAAACTAAACATAAGAAAGAAATTGAAAACTTTTTATAAGGCTGACCAAGTCCATCAAAAAAATTTTCGGGTATTTTAAGTGAGTTTTTTTTAATGAAAAAAGATCCAAAATAAATCAAAATTAATGAAAAAGCATAGAAGCTTATGAATAAAGGATTTTTCTATACCTTTCAAAACCTCATATGTGTCTGTTTGTGATTAGTTGTTTAAAAATAAAAATAAAAAATACTCACCTCTCCCTTGCAAAAGAATCATTTTCTAAAATTTGTTTTGATAAGCTACAAAGATTAAAATCACTAGATGTAGAATCAATATTTACTCGTGGTGATCCTCTCTGTTTCTCTTGCTTTATGTATTCTTTCATTTAATTTGAGAAAATTTTACGAATGCCACTAGCAATTGCGAACTTGATACTCGAATCTCTCTTTGTTGATCTATCACTTGGCACTTTTAGCTAATTATCTAATTTAGCTCATTATCACTTGGCGATTTGATTTGGTTGATATTTATACAAATTGTGTGCATGTTGATCATCATGATCCTGAGAATCTCTATTTGTTGAGATTTAATTCTTTGTGGGAAAACATTTATCGGCATGACTCTCATTTGGTTTTCTCTACGAGAAGATCACCAACACTTTACAAACAACTCAAGAGTGAGAAACCCTTGTTGACCCCTGGTATTACCATTATGTCTGTAGAAACTGAGATTACTTATGATAACTCCATGGTTCATGATTATAATTGGGTTGATCTCTTCCTCATAATAAAATGTCATTAATTGTGGTTGTTAGATGTAGATTCCTAAAATGTCATTAATTGTGGTTTCAGTGTAGATTAGTAAAATATCATTGATTGTGGTTGTTTTGTGTATTGTGTTTTGTATTTTGTTGGTGTAGATTACTAAAACGTCATTAGCTTGTTTCATATTCATTTTGTGACAGTGATTGTTTAATTGTTCATTTTTGAGTCAATATTTAAAATTGATATTCAATATATGTATTGATCATATTGTTTGAATGAAAAAGAAGTCTTTGGTATATATATATATATATATGTAATGATTTTCTTCAATCTCTGTATTGATTGTATCTTGTTTGTACTTATTTTAGACAATGTGGTGGTAAAACAAACATGCTGGAGGATAGATATGAGGAATAACGATCAAAGAAGAAGATACATCAAGAAGAGATTTTCTTCAATCTCTGATTGTGTTGTGACACGGTTCAGTGTTAAAGAAGTCAAAACTAGCTGAAGAAAACATATATGAGGCAGAAATGGACATTCATGAGGATGAAAATATATTGAACAAATCTCAAAGGAAAGCAAAAGCTAAAAAGAGTAAGAAAGAGGCCAAGAAACAAGAGGAGGAATTGCCTCAAGAGATCACACAAGAGGAAGAAACACCCCAAGCAGTAGTCCTAGTAATCACCAGCTTTGAATCTCTGTTATTTCATTATATATGTTGTTAAATGTTTGTATTCTATTTTTCTTTTAAGAATCTCATTGAAATTTTACTAATGGAGAAAAAATTAAACTAAATGAGTTTAGGAGTATTAAGCGACTAGGATTAGTGACAAACATTAACAAAAAAGTTTTATATATCCTCATAATAATATCTACTAATAGAGATGCTCTAAGATTTCATATTTCTACACTACACTAAAGTAACTATGTGGCCAAAAATATATGATATTTTTAACGGCCGCAAAAATGTGCTTTTTTTATTAACGGCCGCAAGAATGGGCTTTTTGAGGTTGTTTCAAAGGTCGGTACTATCTAAGATGAAACTTAGAACAAGATTAATCATGTCCATCAGTTTTACAATATATATATATATTCACTACAAAAGAACATTATTTTGCCACAAGAATTGACAATTTATTTGTTCAGGTTCCCGACTGATAAGAGGATTCAATTCCCTATCCACATTATCATGTCATTATAGCATAGATGGTGTTAATCCAGTCAGGCGTGTTATTAACCACCCTAGATGCAGATGGATTCTACTAATTCAAGTCAAATTAGAAAGTAAGTTGTCTAACAATCCTAAACAAGAAAATATGTGGAAAATAAACAAGACATGAAAACTAATATGCATAAACTGAAACTAAGGAAAACAGCAAGTGAAGTAAAAGAAGGGAAGAAAATGGGGGTAAAAAGAAATCAAAGAAGGCAGTCTAAGGATGGGGGGGGGGGAATGAACAGTGATTTTTCCTGAACTCCCTACACTCCTAACATACCTCAGATAATGAGCTACTCCTGGACAGCAGATTCATATGCAACCAAGTCCAATATCTTGATAAATGGAATCATCATAAGCAATCACCAGACTAATGGTACACTACCTAGCAGGCATGAAGAACTAATCTACTAAAGCCAATAAGCACCCTAAATATCTAATATCTTAGGCTAGGATATTGAAATCTCTGAAATCACCATGTTCAGGCATTTCATTGAACACCTTCTGAGTGTTGAAATGCCTAAAATCATATTTCAATTGATCAGAAAGAAATCAACATGAAGAGCAATGAAACATAAGGGATCTATATGCCACTACAAGAAATAAGACTTTTCTTAGCGGTCGAAAAACGCTATGGTAGGATAGCATAGCGGTTAATTAAATGCTCTAACAGCGCCCGTCATTATAGGTCCGACACTTTATATAGCGGATTTAATGTATGCTATAATTATCAAAGTTATGATAGCGTTGTTGAAGATGCAATTGTTTATTTTTATAATAGCGCCGTATATTTGTTATTAAAGATTTTTAATAATAGCTTTAGTTTTTTATATTCAATAGCGTTGGATTTGTATTATAATTGGATTGCATCTATAGCAGTTTGTTTTACAAAGATAGCAAAGCATTTGTGCTATTATTGTGTTGTAATTACCCGACAATTAATATTATTATTATTTTTTTGGCACCCCACAATTAATATTATTAATTTTTTTTGGCACCCGACAATTAATATTATTATTTTTTCTGGTGTGCATCCTACAATTAATATTATTATAATTATACAATTGAATTTCTTTTGTAGTTATAATATATTTTTGAATTGTTTGTCAAATAAAAATTAAATAATTTTATTATATCCATAAAACATTTCTATGTTTACAAAAGAGTAGTATTTACATAATGTAAGGAATCAACCATTTAAAACCATAAAATCTATCAAACATCACCAAGACTATTTCAATCTACTACCAAACATCAACATCTTTACTTTCTCCATCATCTATTTCTTGGGTAGCTCTCATTACAACATACCAATTTGAAAAATCATCTTCCCTAGAATAGAAAACCTACATCGTATTTCAACTACATAAGAAGACATCTGTTCATCAGGATCAATGAAAAGAGAAACTTTATTTAAAAAAAAATAAAAGCAATCAAAAGATAAAAGCGAGAAAATCATCATAGGAGACAAGATTACTCTACCTGAATTGAAGCTAGCAGACCAGTCACATTCATCCCAACCTCCTGGCTTACAAGCTCGATATTGTTAAATTCACTGTTATTGACCATATAATAATATAAAAACAGGGATGCAAAATTAAATAAAGATCATTTTCATTCAATAACTTCCTGCCTAACTGGAGACCATTGGCAGGTGGCTCTAAGCATCGCAGTCACTTGCCTTTCATTGAGCCTTTTGGTGTATCAACTATTCGAGAGACCTACAAACACCAAAAATAAGCAAATATCTTTAATAATACCACATAATATTAATGTGAGTGAAATGTCTGAATTAGAAATATACTTCCATGGGCAGTAAGCAGCCTTTGAGTCACTCCCTGATTGGTTGGTAGGTAGTGATGGATATTTCACTTTATAGTGTATAACAGTCTTCTTGTTGTTGTCCTCTAAAGTGAAACTGAAATGAATACGGAAAATGTAATAAGATGCTATGAAACCAAAAGATTAAAAATCTTGCAACAAGGTAATTAAAAGAAACATATTTACCTAAGCTAGTTAATAGGCCAATTCATCATCATTTAGTACCAGGAACATGCAAAACTAGATTAATAATCATCTTCTTAAAATCTTATTTAGAATGTTTCCCAAACTGTAACTCCATTTCAAACTTTGTCTAAAGTAGAGACACAGGAGAGGATCTTATTGTCGGGAACTCCATTTCAGAACAACTTCCAAGAGCTTTGTAATGTATCAGGACTTGCTAGAACTAAGTTCTAGAGAAGCTTACATCAACACTTTAGAAAAGTGGTATGACTGTTAAAAGATGTGATGGAATCAATAAGCATGGAATCGAAGAGCTTAAGAAAGTGATGGAATCACTAAGCGTAGAATTAATAAGCGTGGAATCAATCGTATGATACTTCGTATCCATTCTCCAAATTACAAGATGATCAACTATGTTTTCTAATTTTTGATGGCATAAATTTCGGCAATCTCTACATGGACAAAGCATTTCAGTCAGATTAACCAATCTTCTTGCTGACGAGTTTACGAAATTAGTTGCTCCTTCCGAGTACTCGGGACTATCCCTACATGTTAAATCTCAAAAAAGTTAGAATAACTATTTCAATCGGCTAATGAAATTATTTCTCGAGAGATCTATATACATGATACCTTTGCAGCCAAATCTACGAGTTCTCCATATGAGAAATATGTAATGATTATTGCAGATTAAGTTTAGAATTAAGAAGATAGAGATGACAGATAAGGTTATAAGAAGATGGAGATGACAGATTAGGTTTAGAACTAAAAATCTTTTTGCGAAATTTTCAGTTTCCCGGCATAAGCATCTCGAAAGGAAACAACGGCTCATATCAAATATATTAAGTTGTCTAAGATGTTCATTGGCTAGTTTTTATATTAATTTTTCAAATTAGTTTTACAAAAAATAGTTAATAAAACTAAACAACTTAATAAACATTTATTTAAAAGTTGTTGAAACTTTTATTTTGTAGGGAATTTATTTTTTATGATATATTTAAGCATTTAGATTTTAAAGTTTAGGGTTTAGGGATTAGGATACCATATTGTTGTCAGTATTGATACAAAAATTTTTTTTACCAGAAAGGGTGACCTGTACACCATTTTGTACATTTGTACGATTATCAGTTGAAAGAGAGTTTTTTTAAATATTAGTTATAGGTTGAAAGGGTTTATATTAGTTTAGGGTCTAGTGTTAAGGTTTACGATTTTGAAATTAAACAACCGAAATGTGAAAACTAAACAACTTAATAAACTGTCAAAGTTGTAGCATATGTACATTTAAATAAATATATATAAAGTATATTAGATGAGTTTTTTGAAATATTAGTTATAGGTTGAAAGGGTTGATATCAGTTTAAGGTCTAGTGTTAAGGTTTACGATTTTTAAATTAAACAACCGAAATGTAAAAACTAAACAACTTAATAGACTGTTAAAAGTTGTAGCATATGTACATTTAAATGGATATATATATATATATATAGAGTATATTAGATGATTTTTTTTTTTGAAATATTAGTTATCGGTTGAAAGGGTTTATATCAGTTTATGGTCTAGTGTTAAGGTTCACGATTTTCAAATTAAACAACCGAAATGTGAAAACTAAACAACTTAATAAACTGTCAAAAGTTGTAGCATATGTACATTTAAATGGATATATATAGAGTATATTAGATGAGTTTTTTGAAATATTAGTTATAGGTTGAAAGGATTTATATCAGTTTATGGTCTACTGTTAAGGTTCGCGATTTTGAAATTAAACAACCGAAATGTGAAAACTAAACAATTTAATAAACTGTCAAAAGTTGTAGCATATGTATATTTAAATGGATATATATAGAGTATATTAGATGAGTTTTTTGAAATATTAGTTATAGGTTGAAAGGATTTATATCAGTTTATGGTCTACTGTTAAGGTTCGCGATTTTGAAATTAAACAACCGAAATGTGAAAACTAAACAATTTAATAAACTGTCAAAAGTTGTAGCATATGTATATTTAAATGGATATAGGCCTCCAGTGAGCAGCTTTAGGTGTGATTGCAGATGTCACCGTAATGGCTACTGCAAAAGGACCAATTGGTAGCCTAGCAACTTTGTATTACGGATCAGCAGAGCAAAATGAACCTTCCCCAATCACAACTTTGTAGTCAGTCCAACCTAGCACTTGTACTCTCACACCTTCTTTCAATTCAGAAACACCCTCAGATGTTTCAGTACCACCAGTGGTTGTCTGAAACATGGCCACTGATTTAATTAACAAATTAGGAAGCTGATTTAACTGATATGAAAATATAATTACCTTATTTCTTAATCCCTCCACAAGTACCTTCAAATTTTCAATTTGACATTGCAAATGAGTCTCTAGCTTTCAGAAATGATAGCTTATTAGAACTGATCCCTCTGCCATACCCTCTCACTCTTCCATGTTTCTCTTTTCCCAAAACCTTGCTCACTGCATCTTCCTTGAAGTTATCACGTGATGTAGAGTCCATCTGACTATCGAGTGACTGTATTTGTTCCTAATATCAATATTTTACGCACAAGATATAAAAATGATCATTTATATATATAACAATGTAGTAACAAGTTTCATAACTACTTACAACAGTATCAGCAAAGTCAGGCCTTAAAGCTCTACCATCTGCATGTGTGTGTCCGACAATCCAAATCTGACTCCTACTAATCTTCGTTGGATCTGGACTCTTCATTTTCCTTATAACAAAAAGATAAAATATTAGGGTTGAATTGAAAATTCATTTTAATTACCATTTCATAGACAATATGACCACTACAACAACATTAACAACCTTGAACGTGTGAGAGATCTTGCTCCTAACCCATGAGTTCCATACTTGAGAAGATGGGATGTTGTTCGGTTCTAAAGCAATCCTATCAGCAACACTTTTGGCATTTCTTACTTGTGCCACCAGCCTTGACTTCCTAACCTTCCACAAACATCCCAGCTGCTTCATAAGAACCTCTTTCTGCCACTCTTCTTTCATGTCAAACCTCCCATGCATCAAATTATGCTAAAATGAACACTTATCTTGGATCAAGATAAATTGTTTAAATGGTCAAACATACATGGATCTTCGATAAACCGGATTTTTGTGAATTCTTATCTAACAAGTAATCATAGGTCACTTAATAGTTGTTGTAATCGTAGGTGTCAAATCCAGTTCGGGATGTAATTAACTCACTAATTCTATTAGAATCAAATTCAGTCTAAGCAATTCGAATTTTGGTTGAGTTCATTAATTAAAACGTGCATATATTGAAAACCAACAAATGATTAAGCCAAAAAAGACACTAAAGACTGAACTAAGAATGTAATGATAAAAAGCTAAAAAACGGGCAAAGGTAATTGACTCGGGTGATCAAATGATATCCTATGATGCTCAATGCTAACATTAACTGCTAATCCTTGGTCTACGATTCCTATGAATAGACTAATCCACTCTCGTGGCACTAATTGTTAGAATTTATGGATCTAAGATCCATGATTGCGCAAACATTGAAGATTTATTAGAGAGAAAAGAGTTTGAGAAGAATGAAATGTTTTCTCATTAATTCAAAATGTTA
>OVBE01003759.1:0-18502 GCA_900406425.1 Iberis pinnata
TTGTTTGTGTTATGAACACAATTGTGTTTGTTTGTTTGTTTGTATGGATTTTCTTATATGTTATATTGTTAGTTGTTTGTATGTTTCTTTTTATATTCTATGATTTTTTCATTTCAAGATCTATTTGATTTTGATTATCTAATGTTCTATTTATTTCTAAAAACTAAAAAATCAACTAAAAAACTTTACAACTAAGAAACTTTACAAGTCCAACCAATAATCCAATTTTTAAACAAAAGTTCTTAAGAAAAGTCCTACAGATTTTTATTATTATTTTAATCTAAGGACTCACATAATAGTCCTACCAATAATGATGCTCTAAGTAATATGACAAGTATATTCCTTTTCTAACACCATACTCTTCTTCGTCTGCACCGTATGATTCATTTCATAACTCTCATCTCAAAATCTCCTATAAAGATTCTCCATAAAGTTGATGATGTATCTGAAAAACTTATGTTTGAGGAAACTTTCTAGCTTGTAGACTCGTAGTTTGATGGTTAGGAAACTTATTGTTACATCCTCTCCCGGACTATTCACAACAGTCTCTTGGAAAAATGTGATCCCGAATCTATTGCCACGTGTAACAGATCTTTGGAAATAGGAGTAAGCGAATCATCTGACCTTTCAGCTTCCAGAAGCAAGGTCAGAGATCCTAGCTGCGGTACATGCAAAATAAATCCCTTGAAATTCCCCGCCAATAACTAACATAACCGCCACTTTGTCTGGCCAACCTGTAACGATGAGAGAGAAAGAGAAATGAAGGGAGGGGGAGGGGAAATGAGTAATTTAGATTAAATAGGAGGACACTCTCTTGAAAATACAATACACTATGATGCTAACCTCATACGCATCCTACTTAGTTCTGAACAAGCACACAAACAAATGAGCACTAATTGTACTCGACAAACAAGTTTCCTAACAAGGTAAGTTGTCGCCCAACGGCACAACTCATTCAGAGACTGTGATGCTTTCGTAGTTCCGACATGAGTGTCCGGCCACACCGCCATGGTTGTCAGCCCCTCTTGGACCCATGACGCTTTTACAGTTTAACATCTGTTAGCGATTCTGGCCTCAGAAGGCATTACACGTCCCTTTACATGCAGTGACCCATTGGGCTGAGTTGGCTAAACGGGTCCCGGTCGCCAACCAACTCCTGACCATTGCACACCATGAGGCGATCTCGACTCGCGTCATGTGCTATCATCACAATCGACCGTTGTTCCGGAAACATCGCACCCTAGGCGACTAGCTTTACCAGCATAACCTGGCTCTATATCTCGATGCTCTGGCAGATCAAACTCGTCGCACCACCCTAGAACAACACCACGATTGCGGTTCCACTCCGCCTTAGATGCCTTTGTATCACGCCGATACTTCTACATCTCAATCTTACACCGTGGTGCCACGGTTTACCAAAACCGTTACTGATGGCCGACCCTAGAGCTTGGCTCTATACTCAAACTCAACTCATTGGTTTCATGCATTAATATTCTTAGTAGGGGTTGGCACAGAGCGAATATCCGAAAAAATTGTAGTATTCGTGATCCGCTCCGCTCCGCTACAGATAGTTAATATCCGATCCGCTTCGCTTCAAAAATTTCGGATATCTGGAAAATATGGATATCCGAAATTTCTACTAATATTTGCGGATATGCGCTCCGATCTGCTCTGGTTTTCCAAAAAAAATTAAATATAAAAAATTATAAAAACAACAAAAATATATTTTAAAACCTAGAAATTCCTATGAAAAATAAGAGAAGTGAGATGGATTGACAATATCTTTTAAAAATTCTATTTTGAAGAATTTTTATATATTCTTTTAATAATCTATTAATTTTTTATATTTCAATAGATGTTTATTGTTTAAAGTTAAGACTTAGAGGTTTTCTTCATAAAATAGGTCTCATATATTCTAATAATATTATTGTTTTATGTTATTATTATATATTCATAAAACTAATTTATATAATACTATTATACAAATATATGTATAATTATACATATTATAGTTATAAGTGGAAGTTTACGGATTGGAGCAGATATCCGCTCTTTCTAAAAAAAATAGTTGTATTTGCTCTGGTTTTATACGGATACAACATTTTACTATTTGCTTTGCTTTGTAATCTTACGGATATCCGGATTCTTCGGATCAATTCGAAGCAAATAACGGATCGAAGCGGATCAGGCCTAATTCTTAGCGCAATTTTCAGACAATGTCATATTAACCTATTGTAATTATTTATGACTATCTATGTTAAACCATCATAATTAGGACTTCACAAAATCTTAGACTAACCAGCAATCATGCAATTCACAGAATAAATTCACATTATGGGTATATCGATATTATAAAAATATCGCTTTTATTCCTAGTTAACTGTACTTATAAAGTTCTAAGAAATCTACGAAAGATGATAACATCACATCTGCAGTAAATACAAGAATCTGTCCTCACCTAAGCCACTTAAGAAAGAATGGTAGATGCATTCTTCTTTGGAATGCAACACTACAAAAGCTTGACATACGAATCTGCCCAAGATATTGACTTCCAATTGAAATTTCCTTCGGTAGAAATCTAGATACACGAGTCTAGTATGATCCTGCGAAGTATCAAACCAATCCAAGTCCTTTAGGTGATCCAAACAACTCATAAACTCTAAACTCACAGATCTGGAAATTAAACAGAACCGATGACACTTAAAACCCGATGAATGACTTGCTAACTAACCGTTTTTTTTATGATCCCACCACCATTCAGACTGAGGATATGGATGTCCTATAGCTGTCATCCAAAATTCATCCCGATCAGATAAGTTTTACTCTTCTAAATGTGTGTTCTACACTGACTGGTTGCAGATCCATTCTGTCCAGATACCTCTCGGTAAAATATGCATAACTCTTAAAATCCAAATCCAGATGATGAACCGCTTTCGCTGGTAGATAGATAAGAAGAATATGCACTTACTCAGAATTTTCCGTGATAATCGAAGGTCTTTAACCATCCGTTTCTGACTTTTCCTGACACTAAACAATTTTGTCTTTGCATAGCGATAGAGGCTTCTTTCTCCGGTGAGTGTTGACGACTCCATAAGACTATTGCACGGCTAGGGCTTCGCTGAGAAGCTGGTTTTGGTGCAGGAGAAGAGGAAGAGAGGGGAGAAAAATTGGCTAGGATTCTTGTGGATGCTAAAATCCACAATGTAATTTTTATCAAATTGATCTTAATGAGAAATTTGTTTGTTCTTGTTAAATGAGGAACAAGACGCAACAAAAATTCAAATAGAAATAGAAAAATAGATTTTATTGATCTCAATTGTATGAATACACTCAGCCTTTTGATTACAAATTCTCAAGTAAGTAAGTAGTTCTAATTATCCAAAGAAGATTCGATTGCCCCTCATTCTCTATCTTCTCGTCTTTATAGCTTCCTCCGCCTAACTCGGGTTGTTCCGATCTTCTCGGTTTGTTGAGCCTACAATCTCGGTGATTTTCCTACTAACTCGGAACTGCCATGAATTGGTCTCTACTTTTTCTGCTCGTGCTCTTATTCTTCTCAGTCCGCTTACGTCCCGAGTGCTCAGGTAGAAGACTATTCGGTAAATCCTTCTGCGCCTAATACGTGCTGAGTTATAGTCCGGGGAATGAAACTAGCTAAGGGAAAATCCTGCTGAGGAAGTTTTGACACCAACAGATTAGCCCTCAGGCCTCCCTATGAGCTTAGAAAGTTGAGTGACATTTGAAAACTGATGGGTGAATCTCCATTAGGATTCCTGGTTTCAAGATGATTTTTATTTGCAATTGCTATTTATATATATATATATATATATATATATATNGCGTACATATATGATTATCACATATATATTTTTAACTCTCGTGCGGAATTGTATAATCCTATTAATCCAAAAATTGAGTGTTTGTTAAATCAATTTATTGCGATTGTTGATTGAGGAAATCTCAAAAGTCTGGTGGTTACTTATCTAAGCATGCAACATGCGCTTTGATTTTGAAATTCAAAATTGTCATCATTGTGCCTACAAAAGGCGGCCATGTATTCTTCGAGGCAATTACTGCTGCTTTTCCTCTCTCCTCAAGTGCTTGGAACCGTCTTCTCTCTCTCTCTCTCTCTTTCTTTCTTTCTCTCTCTCTCTCTCTCTCTCTCTCTCNTACCGTCACTTCACATCTTATTTCTCTTAATTTCCGCTAGCATTTGCATTTTCCCTTTCAATTTGTTTTCTTCTTCTTCGAATTTTCTCCAACTCCCCTGGATTTTCCTTTTTCTTTCGTTTCTCTTTCTTTAATTTCCACCTTTGTATCGGCTTTTCCGTCATGTCGAAACAACGACGCTTCATTCCCGGAGCAGGAGCTCGTCGTCGCATCCTGCTGCCAGCACCAGCGTCGGAACCCCCATCGCTTATGGTACGAGGTCCAGGGCGGATGCGGCTGAACGAATCATGACTTTCTCCTCTTCTCGATCATCTATCGCGTCTGTGAGGACGATTTGGGAACAGCTCAATTTCCCTTATGATATCAGGTTCCTGGTCCCTGAATCTGGTCAGTTCCCAGACAATCCCCCAGCCAGATTTGTTACGGTCTATGAGATCTTCTTCATGACCTGCGGGTTGTGCTTTCCCGTCCTTGAGTTGCTAGTTCAGTATGTGCGTCTCCGAGGGATGGCCTTGAGCTAGTTGATGCCTAAGGGAGTCCGACATGCAATTTTTTTGATTGTCCAGGCAAGAGAGAACGGTTTTGAACTGGGCTATGACATGCTCGAAGTGGCCATATACGCTAAAAGGGGACCGAAAGGTGGTCTCTGGTACTTAGCCAACAAACCCAATCAGGGGTTCACGACTGGGCAGGCTCCAAAAGATAAAACTGACTGGGAGAAGTTTTACTTTTTCTTAGAAGTCAATCATCTCTCCTTCGGGACTACAAGTCCCAATGACCTGCAATCTTGGTGGACTAGGGAGATTGGTGTGAATCCCCTCCTTTTCTTTCTTAGACCTAGCTCCTGAGTTTCTTCGCTATTCGTTGGGCCGATACTCTCTGGCCACTTTTGGCTTTATTTCTTTATGTTTCTCGATTTTTGGGTGTTATCGGCTGACTGATTTCCTTTTCCTCTTTTATTTTGGTGTCTGCCAGTTCTGCACTTGGTTCAAGTTGAGAACCCTTCTCTTGAGTATCTGAAGAATTTGATTCTTCTTGGGAGCAATCGGCTGAACAGCTGGAACACCTTTGAAGGGGAAAGAGTATCCCGTAACTGGCTGCCGTTAGAACTGCCTCTGAATCATCTTCAAGTAAGTATTTTGATTTGGGTTTTCTTTTGGTCTATTCGAATCATATAACATTTGATGTTTTTTTTTTTTTTGCTGCAGGCACCCCGTCTCCGTGTCCGTCTGTCACCATGAAGAATCCCATTCCTTACCGTGAAGCTTGCAAACTAAAAAGTTCCCCACGGGGCTCCCAGCTCGGCAGACCCCAACGTTTCTCAGGAGGCCAAGACACCAAAGGACCATATCCCGATGGATGTTTCTAGGTCTCACAAGAAAACAACTCATCATCCCCCAATTCTTCGCAACTCATGCCATCTCGAAGCCTCATCTAAAAAAAGGGCTCATACGCAAGAAAGGTCTCCAGTGGGTGCTCACGATTACGGTGGATTCTCCTTTAGCTTTACCTGGCCAAAACAGTCTCCTATTATTAAGGACGACGATCTTTGTGCTGAGCTGGTCTCCAAGCTGCGGCTCGGTGGGCCCAAGGTGTACGATCATAGGTCACTCCCGGTTTAGTGGGAGTATGCCGAGTGGGCCCACTCCCATGCTGAGGTACATATGTTTCTGATTATTTGTTTTATGCTCCTGGTTGTTCCCTTGTTTGATCTGACTGTGCGCATACTTCCTTCAGACCACGACTTTGGCGAATCGGTTGGTGGGAGTCTTAGATGACGAGCTGAGGAAGGCAAAGAAGACTTCTGGGGTCGAGCTGTTGCGGATGCAACAACTGGGGCTGATAAAGCTATCTCGGAGTTGAAAATAGCGGTGAGGCGGGTTGAAACACTGACGGACGAGAACAGTAGGTTGAGGGCTGAGGTCGCTGAGCTGGAGGACCTAAGGAAGAAAGATGCTGAGAGGTTGAGTGAGGAGACGGTTCGTCACGAGAAAGCTAAGAAGAATTTGAAGAGTGATATAGTTGCCTTGGCCAAGGAGTTGGCGTGTATCATAAGGGATATGGATGATCAGATGGACCAGAAGCTTAAAGAGAAAGATGATGAAATGAAGGCGCGGTTCGCCAAGAGAATGGAGCGGGTGAAGAGGAAGGTCACGAATGAGAGGGTGTATCAAGAGAAGCTGATACAAGTGGAGAAAATCATAGGTAATCTCAAGCTAATAAATCTTTTGACTCAGAGGGAGACTACCTTAGAAGCGTAGCAGAGGGATCTGGAAGGGGACCTGGTTGGGTTCAATGATGAGTTGGCTATGCTGGACTTCAAAGAGTTGAACTTGGAGAAGGATTGGGCAGCGTCTCCCACCGGGTCCGACCTGAGCGAGCCCTCTGAACCCAACCCGACCGAAGGCATCAATCCTTATGGTACGAATCTCCCGTCCCTGAACCCTACTGAGGAGGCTGTTGTCGAAGCGAAGAAAGACGAGGCTTTGTTTGAGGAGGAAACTGGAAAGGAGGATGACAAGAAGCTTGAGGTCAACGCAGGTGGAGCACTTGACAAAGCGGTGGAAGTCGCGGTGCGCATTGAAGAGGTTGCAGTTGTTGCGAGAAAAGAAGCCCCCGGAGGGGATGATGACAATGCGGCTGGTCAAGGTTCGAACACTTAGGGCGTCCTCCATTTTGTCCCCTTTTCTTTTTAATCTTCTATAAATTTTACGTGAATCTGAACACGGTGCCCGAGGGGGGGGGGGGGCTTTTACCCAAAACTCTAAGTTTGTTTAATCTATGTGGATATTCAAGTTTATGTCTCTGCCTGTTGTTTTATATATTCACTTCGAGCTGAGTTAGTTTTAGGTTTCTCTCTAGGTGTTATGGTATTTGCTTAAATGGTATCGCATGTGCTTTCTTACCTAAAACTGACATGTGCTTGACATTGAGTATATTATTAAAGAACGACACACTTCATTCGAGGGATCAAATGTTCGAATTAAGAGTAAATGTTTCAGTTGTTAAAAATGTTTGCCATATGCCTTAATGCATTATTGCAAGACTGGGCTCGGCTTTAGCGCTTATACCTTGCTGAGGGTTTCTCAGGCTAATACCCCCTGGGGGGTGTGCGATGTATTGTATGACTGGCCAGGTCGTACAATATGACGTGCATAGATAATTTGTTTTGTATTGAGTGTTGTGCTATAATGAGTTGGTATTTAAAGGTTTAGATAGTTTTACCGGAGAAATAAAAGTCGTAGGTTTAGGAAACTCCTTGCAGGTGTAGTATGGTGTTCTTCCCTCGATTTCGTCGGAGTATTGGTAAATAAAATGACAAGGACTGTAATGTTTTGTGATGGATAATTGGATCTACTCAGGTGTTTTATCTTGTTGGTTGGGTAAGAGACGGTATCCTGCACTGCATGGAGCTGGTCTACCAATTTAGAAGGAGCCCCCATTTGGGTCGGGTTGGGTCTTAGTGTAAAGGACGAGTACATCTCCCTCAGTTTTTGAGAGAAATTGTTAAGAAAAGATAGGGCGGGCTGGGTTGAGTGTGAAAGACGAGTACATCTTCCCTATTTTTTGAGAAAATTTGATAAGGAAGGAGAGGGCGGGCTAGGTCGGAGTGTAAAAGACGAATACATCTCCCCCATTTTTTGAGAAAAAATTGATAAGGAAGGAGAGGGCAGGCTGGGTCGGAGTGTAAATGACGAATACATCTCCCCCATTTTTTGAGAAAAAAATGATAAGGAAGGAGAGGGCGGGCTGGGTCGGAGTGTATATGACGAATACATCTCCCCTATTTTTTGAAAAAAATTTATAAGGAAGGAGAGGGCGCAAAACTGAAATAATTAATAACTATAGCTGAATTCCTTAAGCGGAATTGCCTACGTACCCCTAAGTTGGGGATCAAGCCTTGGTCATAGTTCATTGTTTAAAGAATACAATCATGCGTGAAAAAGATGAAAAAGAAATTTCTAGGCTTCAACAGAAATATTTCTTTAAATGTTGAGCGTTCCAAGGGTGTTTCTCCTCGTTTCCTTCTGTGTCTTCTAGTTCGTACACTCCTGGTTTGCGATCTTGGAGATTTTGTATGGCCCTTCCCATTTGATTCCTTGATTTTTTTGCGTTCTTTTCTGCTCTGGCGGGGAAGACTTCTCGTAACTCCAGCTCTCTTTCGGAAAATCTTCTCTGCCTGATCTTTTTGTTGTAGAATCATGCTGCGGCGTTGTGGTAGTTTTGCAGTTGTATCGTCGCCTGGTCTCTCCTTTCATCAACGGTGTCGGCTACTTCTATGAACATCTAATCGTTTTGATCCGTGTTATGAGGTGCCAACTCACGCCTGAGGCTGGGGACTTCGGTCTCAGCTGGTATTACTACCTCGGTTCCGTATATGATATTACTCGGTTTTAATGCATAATAGTGGGCATTTATGTTTGCTATTGTGCATTATTCTGAGTGTTTTTGTTGCATATTTGGTAGATTTTCAGGATTTTAGGTGATTGGGTCGTGTTGAAGCAAAACGATGCATTTCAGGAGATTTTAGAAGACTTCAGAAGTTTCAGACAAAGTGCACGATTTGGAAAAAGTCCATGGACAAATTAGAAGACCAATATCGATCAGGAAAGTGAAGAATGGTCGTGCAATGTCATAAGTTGGCCGATCGGGCAACCATGTGCTCGATCGGGCACTTCCCCCTAGAAGAATTTGAAGATTTCCAATTTTGCAAATCAAGTCCTCAAGTTTTCCTATTTTTAATTATTTTCCTTTTTACACTATAAAAACCTCTTAGCTAGGTTTATTTTCATTATGCTTTATTTTATTTATGAGAGAATTACTGAAGGAGAGAAGATTGAACCTTGTATTTGGAAAAGATTTCTGAACCATTTTTAATAATCTATTATATTTCTATTATGTGTTCTTCATTGATATTGATTTGTGCATGCTTGTCAATGTCTGAGTAGTTCACTAGTTAGGTTTTAGGGTTTCCCAGGGAAATCAGGGTTTGATTGTTAGATTTATCGTAAGGGGATAACAATTGTTAGGTTCTTAGACTAGACTTGTTATTAATGCATGAATTAGAGTAGCTAACTAGTTTATTGAATTTAGACTGATAAACGCAAAGAGATTTGGTTTAGAAGTTGGATATAGTCTAGATGAATAAGTGTTCTTGCTTGCGAGAGTATTGTCTTGAATGCTTGTGAAAAATTGAATCTCAACTGTATTGCATGATCAATTATTTAAAAGACGGCGAGAGTTTGTCTCTGATAATTTGAGCATGGGGTTTAATACTCCGAGAGGAGATTATTCCATCTTTTTTTTCATGTTGAGAACTATTTTCAAAGAAAATCCTTGAATGATAAATTGACTTTTAATCTTGACTACCTGTGGTTTCACTGAATCTTGACGCTTGTATTTCATAGTTTAAAACCGCTTTTAATTTACCGTTTTGATTTCGATCACAACCAATCTATTATTCTGCTTTAGCTTGATTCGAGTTTTCACTAAAACGTGGGATTCGACCCTATACTTTACTACATTGATCTGTTCTCTACATTATTAGTTTTATGATTTAAATTCTAGACCTATCAGAATTTTGGCGCCGTTGCCGGGGACCAATAATGCATTTTTAGTTTCTTATTAGAATGTAGTCTAAAGTATTTAATTTTCAGTATTCATCTAGTTCTTTCTGTTTGTTTTTGTTTTACATGTGTATGATCAGAAGATCTAACAAATCTTCTGAATTGCTAAACCTCAGTAACTCGGAACTTGCTCGGATAGAACGTTCAAACCGGAAAGCTAAGAAAGACGCAAGCTCATCCAATCCAATGGCTGATAACGTTGATCAAATCATTCCGGTCGGACTCGAAGGTCAAATCGATCCACCTCTTCTTGGACTCAATCAACTGATTAACCAAGCGCAAGGTGGTGGTAACGGCAATCCAGTGCCACCAGGCCAATAAAGAGCTGATAACAACCAAGCTCCACAGGGAAATCTCAATCCTCAGAACCCTCATAACATATATGCAAGGAACTTTGTCTTGTATGGAGATCCGGAGAGAGATCATCAGCTCAATGCTCAGAACCATCCTCTAGTTGGTTCATACAACAATCCTCAGGAATTCTTTGCTAACAGGAATCCCATCCAGCCCGCTTAACCTCAGCGAAGGAAATACCAATTCCCTATTCAGCTTGTTCAGATAATCCATAACAACCAATTCAGTGGTTTACCCAATGAGCACCCAATGGATCACATTGACACTTTTGAGGATATCTGCAGCACAATTAGACTCAATGGAGTAACCAGCGATTTCATGTACTGCAGTTTGTTTCGTCACTCTTTAGCTGAAGGAGCACTTCGCTGGTTGAAGTCTCTACCTGCTGAATCCATAGTAACCTGGGATGATTGCGAAGCTAGGTTCATAAATAAGTTCTTTACTACCACCAGGACCAACACTTTGAGGAACAAGATCTCTTCCTTTGCACAAAACTCGGTGAAATCATTCTATGAATCTTGGGAACAAGATTTCTTCCTTTGCACAATACATCAAAAAAAGTCCAAGAACTTTTGATCGATCGGGCACATCACTTGCCCGATCGATCACTAAATCCAAAGAATTACCAGAGCAAAATGCCCGATCGGGCACTCCTTGCCCGATCGAGCATACGAACCTAACACCTAAAGTTTCTCCAATGGCTTACAAACCCAGAGTTCCTTACCCGGTGCAATCTACAAAGCCCAGATCAGAGTTTGAAGATGGTGAGATGATTGGAAAGCCACCAAATCCACTTTGGAAGCTTCATAAGATACAAGACCCCGGGGAATTCTTAGTTCCTTGTTCGATCAACAGAGTGGAATTCACAGATTCTCTTTGTGATACTGGAGCTAATGTGAGCGTTATGTCGATGACTGTTGCAGAATGATTGGGACTATCAGGTATCAAACCATCTCACATGACTTTCAAGATTGCTAATGATTCTACTGTCTCTTCTAGTGGCTTTATCTAGGATCTATTGGTACAAGTTGGAAATTGTCTCGTCCCTGTTTATTTCCACATCTTGGAGATGAATGAGCATCCACATAAATCTTTGATTCTTGGGAGACCCTTTCTTGATATCGTAGGAGCTGTTGTTGATCTATCCAATCGGCGTATTTCTCTGAAAAACATCAAAACGCGGGTTTTCTATCAAGCGATTACTTCAAAAGAGATATTCAGGCTAACTGTGGTGAAAGAAGAAGAGATGAAGCATGGAGTTCATATAGAACCAGATCCTAAGTGTGTAGTTGCTGAAGCCTTACACAAAGAGCCTCAATTTTCAACAAAGAATGGCGATCACAAGGTTAAGGAGAAGGTGAAAGTGGAACCAAAGAAAGTAAAGAAAGAGTCTCAAGTAGCTTTGATCCCTCAAGCAATAGTTGGGGATACAATTGAGTATAAGGTGAAGAGCAAGGGGTTCTCAAATCCCTTCTTGAAGTTTAGAGTTCTACTCACCCCCAAGTTCAAAGAGAAAAGGATTGATGTTGCAAAAGGTGTGATGGGTAAGATTATGAAGCTGAAGATGTCTGGATTTGGAGCCTGTTATGGAACATCGCTGGATATTGATTCCATTCCAACCTAGAGGTAAGTACCGTCAAGCTAAGTGACGTTAAACAAAGCGTTGAATGGGAGGCAACCCACTATTTATAGTCTAGTTTAGTTGTTTTTCAATTTTGAGTCAGTTTTTAGTCCTAACTTACCTATTTTTAGTTTTGAGGTCCAAGTGTTTCAGGTTATTACTGGTGAATATTCTTCAAAAACGTTCCAGGTTATCTCTTATCTAATTTCATTACTCATATTTCTCACTTGAATTGTTGGTTATTTGGATGGTTTCTCTCTTGATTCTTGTTAATTATGATTAATATTGCTTAGATCATTGCTCACCATTCACCATCTTTCTTTTGTTTTGACTTGAGTTGATTTTAGATTCATGATTGATTGGTTTTTCTCATTAAGTAATTCATGATTCTTGCTAATTATAATTAGTACTTCTTGATCATTGTTCTTTACTTACCAATTGATTATGTGATACTGGAATGATTGTTGTTAACTGTTCGGAATGATGCCTCTTATATATGATTCTTGCTGATTTTTGATTAGTATTTCTCGATCATAATGTCTTTAATGGTTTCTCTTGCAACTGAATATTGTTAGTTTTTAAGCTATCATTGCTCAATCGTTGTTCAACCATTGATCACACTTCTCTTGAGTGTTTAGTATATCTCTTTCCCTTGAACTCATATACTTTCATCCATTACAGACTTTTCTATTGATTATGGTTACTTCTATACCTTCTTTTAGATTTATTTTCACACCGAGACGGTGTGAAGTAAGTCTAGGGGAATTTGAAGATTTCCAATTTTACAAATCAAGTCCTCAAGCCTATCAAGTTTTCCTATTTTTAATTATTTTCCTTTTTACACTATAAAAACCTCTTTGCTAGGTTTATTTTCATTAAGATTTATTTTATTTCTGAGAGAATTACTGAGGGAGAGGAGATTCAACCTTGTATTTGGAGAAGATTTCTGAACCCTTTTTAATAATCTATTATATTTCTGTTATGTGTTCTTCAATGATATTGATTTGTGTATGCTTGTCAATGTCTGAGTAGTTCACTAGTTAGGTTTTAGGGTTTTCCAGGGAAATCAGGGTTTGATTGTTAGATTTATCATAAGGGGATAGCAATTGTTAGGTTCTTAGTCTAGACTTGTTATTAATGCATGAATTAGAGTAGCTAACTAGTTCATCAAATTTAGACTAATAAACGCAAAGAGATTTGTTTTAGAAGTTGGACAATGAAAGGATTCCACGTTCTCGGATTTTACTTTGGTGAATGATTCGGCCTCTATCCATTTACAAAAATAGTCTGTTAGGACAAGGAGGAAACGTTTCTGTTTCGACCTGTGCATCAGGCCAATTATGTCCATGGACCATCTCATGAATGGGTATGGTGCTGTGATGGATTACATTTCCTCGGTTGGTTTGTATATCAATGGTGCATGCTTTTGGCATTTTTCACATTTTAGAGCATACTGTTCGTGGTCCGTGATCATAGTTGGCTAGTAGTATCCATATCGTTTTATTTTGAACGCCAATGCGCTGCCACTTGAGTGTTTTCTGAATGCTCCATCGTGGACTTCCCTTATTATCTTCCTTGTCTCGTGGCCAAATATGCACTTTAGCAGCGGGCCGTGTACGCTCCATTTGTAAAGGTTTCTGTCTAACTGAGTGTACCTAGCGCTTTTGGCTTTGAGTTTTCTGCCGTCCCATTTCTTTGGTGGTAAGATTCCATCTATGATGTATGCCATTATCTCGACTCTCCAGTCTATCTCCACTTCGACCTCGTTTGTTTCCATCGGAACTTCGTCTTCTTCGAATCCTCGGGATCTTGGTTGGCATAACTTCAATTGTGTCATGTATTATGCAGGTAGCTTTAGTGATAGATATGCTGGGTTTGTTGATAGTTTCAACCGGTATGACTCTGGTCGTTTGCGGGTCCGTAGTTGATGCCAGTGCGGCTAGGGCGTCAGCGGGTATGTTTTCACCTCAAGAGATTTTAATCAGGTTGAAGTATGTGAAAGGGTTTTCACCACGTCTAGGTATGCTTCCATTCTATCGTCTCTTGTTTTGTATTCCCCACTGAACTGGTTCGCAACCAACTGGGAGTCGCAGTAGGCGGTTACTCGCTTGGCTCTGATTGCCGTTGCCAATTGTAGTCCGACAATTATTTCCTCGTAGTCGGCTTCATTGTTAAACGCGGTGAAGTCTAGTTGGAACGACTGCTCAACCATCTTCCCGGTTGGGGAGACTAATCGTACTCTCACTCTGGAACCGTGTTTCGAGCTCGACCCGTCTACATATAGGGACCACTTTGCATCGTCCGACTTTATTGCCGCGTCCATATCTAGTGGTAGCTCTATCAGGAAATCTGCTAAGAATTGGGATTTTGCACAAGTTCTACTTTTGAATTCTATGTCATGCTCGCTGAGCTCGATGGCCCATTTGGAAAGTCTTCCCAACTGGTTGGGAATACGTAGGATCGTACGCAGCGGCTGGTTTGAATACACAAATATTGAGTGCGACTGGAAATATGATCGTAATTTCCTTACAGAGTGCACTACAGCTAGGGCCAATTTTTCTATTGTCAGGTATCTGGTCTCGGCATCGTTCAGGATTTTGCTGAGGTAGAATATTAGCCTCTAGTCGCCTAGATCTTCGTATACAAGGACCGCACTGATTTCATGAGATGACACCGCGATGTAAAGATATAAAGTTTCTCCCTCTTATGGCTACGAAAGGACAGGGGGTGTCATCAGGTAGGTTTTAAAATCTTTGAACGCTAACTCGCATTCTTCATTCCAGATGAACTTCTTGTTTCCCTTCAGGAGGTTATAAAATGGAAGGCATTTGTCTGTTGACTTAGATATGAACCTAGTCAGGGCATTATGCGTCCGGTTATTCTATGTACTTCTCTCGTGTTTTTGGGTGAAGGCATCCTTAGCAGTGCGTTGATTTTCTTGGGGATGGCTTCGATCCCCCTCTTGGTCACCAGGTAACCGAGGAATTCCCCCGAGGTTATTGCAAAGGTGCACTTGGCCGGGTTCAGCTTTATCCTGTAGGTGTTCAGTATTTGGAAACAGGTCGCCCACATGATCGTCTTCATCAGAAGATTTGGCAAGCATGTCGTCTATATAGTCTTCCATCGTCTTGCCCAATCTTTCTAAGAACATCATGTTGACCAGGCGTTGGTAAGTTTCTCCTGCGTTCTTCAAGCCAAAAAGAATTACTTTATAGTAATAAATGCCTCTATCAGTAGTGAAAGCGGTTTTTTCCATGTCGTCTGGGTGCATGAGTATCTGGTTGTAACCTGAGAAGGCATCCATAAACGAGAGCAGCTTGTAGCCAGCAGTGGCTTCGACGAGCTGATCTATGTTTGGCAACGGGAAACTGTCCTTGAGATATGCTTTGTTCAAGTCAATGAAGTTTATGCATACTCTCCATTTTCCATTCTTTTTTACTACGACGGGGTTTGCCAGCCATTCTGGATATGTCACCTAGGTGATTGATCATGCACCCAACAGCTTCTCTACTTTGTCTTTGACTGCTTGAGCCCACTTGGCTCCCAACTTGCGTTTTTTCTGCTTAACCGACTTATAAATTGGGTATGCTTTCAGCTCGTGAAACATGATGTCTAAGCTTATTCCAGGCATATCCGTCATGTTCCACGCGAAGGTGTGTTTGTTTTCTTTGAGGAAAAGAATTAGCTCCTCTTTTAAGTCCCTTTGAAGTTTTGATCCTATGCCAACGCAGCGCTCCGAGTATCCTGGGTATATGCAGTATTGCGTCACCTCGTCAAGTTTGGGTTCCTCATACGTCAGCTCTGCAAGTGGGGTGGGCTCCCTGATCTGTAATTGCTATAAGGTGTTCTCTCTGAGTTTGAGTTCGGCTAGGTAGGAAGCTCAGATTGATCTTTGAATCCCTTTGATTTTTTTTAATCCCCTCCTTAGTTGGGAATTTTACGCATTGGTGGTACGTAGAAGGGACATCCTTTATTGCGTTTATCCATGGCGTTCTTAGGATCGCCTGTTATATTGCTGGTTTGTCAATCACTATGAATTCGATCATCCTCGATACCCCAGCTACGTGCATTAGTAATTTCATAGTTCTGATCGTCATGGAGGTCTTGCTGGTGAAGCTGGTTAACAGCGCAGGTGGTCCTTCGATTCGTGAAAGGTCTATGCCCATTTTCGCCAATGTCACTTTGAAGATCAAATCTACCGAGCTCCCCGTATCTATGAACACCTTCGTGATCTCATACTCTTCTAGAATTAGCTCGATGACTATTGGGTCGGCGTGAGGCATGTCGAGTCCTGTTGTGTCCATCTCGTCAAAAGTTATAGGCTACTCTGCCTCTTGGGGCTTGACTCACCATTTCTCGCATGAAGCTACCCTGCGCCCATAGGCTTTGATCGTCGTCACTGAATTTAGGCCAAACTGATGATTTCCAATTATCATGTTAATCCGCTTTTTGAATGGTGGGGTTGGTGCCATTTGAGGTAGTTCTTCTCGGTTTTGTTTCGAGGGGTTGGTCTCTTCAGTCTGGTCCTCTGTCTCTTGCTGGGGATTCTCTGCTTTCACCTTATTGGGTTCCACCAATTCCCCAGACTGATACTTGTTGAAGAGGAATGATTTGAAGCTTATGCATTCTTCAGTAAAGTGTCTATCCTGGTTATGATATTCATAGTGTTTTTTGACGTTTCCTTATTCTTCAGATTTTTTTCATTGATTCCAAGGTTCGTTTTTGGGCTTCCAGAAAAATAGGGACTGGTTGCCTGTTGAGGGGTTTTGCCTTGGGGCTGTGTCCTGAGTCACCTGATTTTCTTCTCGACTTCATTTTTGCGTTTCGATTAAGTCTTCTTCTATTCGTGCAAATACTTTTCCCCTGTGGAGTGCGTTGTCAATCATTGTTGGCGGGTTCAATATTAGATCCTTTTGGAATTTGGACTATCTCAGATCGCGTTTTTGAGGGCGGCAATCGCGGCATTATCGGTGACTACCACTTGGGATATTACTTCCTTGAACCTGTCGATGAATTGTCGGAGGGGCTCATTTGGACCCTGAGTCATGCTCCACATGTCTGCGTATGAGATCTCTTTTGATGTAAACCGAGTAATGCTTTAAGAACATCAAGCTCATTTGGTTGAAGTTGTGGATCGAACCCTCAGGTAGTCGAGAGAACCATGTGAGTGCCGGTCCCTGGAGGTGCTCACTGAAAAGTTGAAAATATCCTGCGTCCTTCTCGTGTCCGTCAAACTACGCTCGTTCGACTGCGATCCTGAAGGCGGTCATGTATGCACTAGGGTCTGTTTTCCCTTCATAGAAGGGGATTTAGATTTTCCCGGGGTTTCGTACTCATGCGTTCTTTATATGAGGGGCATACGGGTTGCGGAGCGTCTCCTTCATTAGCCGGTCCAGCTCTGGTGCTGAGCTTATGGCGTGGTGAAACTTGGAATTCATTTGTTGGACGACTTCCTGAAGGGAAGCCTTCATCTCCTGGATTTCCTTCATCGATCGTTGAGGTCGCTTGTCGGAGCAGGAAAGTGGGGTACGGACGCCCTCCTCGTATCTGTCAAAGTCTTCCTCGGATTCTTCCAATAGGTTGGTCCGGTCTCTTTTGTCCTCTGAAGCGTCCGGGCTCACGGTGCGACTTGGCTGTTCAGGTTCATCATCGAGCTTATCGTCCCTCTGGTCGGATTGCTCTTTTTTGAGGTCGCCATTTGGTGGGATTTCCGTTGTATCGATGCGGCGTTCTCGTATCTTAACTGAACGTGGGGTTGGAGTAAAGCATAGCCTTCTGGAATGTTCTCCTGAAATGGGGTATATGATAGGTTAAGAATTTAATCCTAAACTAGTACTGCAGAGCACAATTCAATATAGCAAGCATAGGTATCGAATCCATAGAGACCAGAAAGTACACGTTCAGTTTCAGTTTCAAATCTAGCTAAAGCAGAATAAGTAAAAGATTGTTGTAACGAATCAAAACGGCAAATAAAAACGGTTTAAAAGCTATAGTATAAAAACGCTAGGCATTAGGGAAATCTTTAAAGTATAGAGGTTTAAAGTCAAGTGAACATGCATGATTGAGATTGAAAACAGTTCTCAACATGAAAAACGAATAAAGAATAATCTTCTCCCGGAGTATCAAACCCTATGCTCGAATTGCTAGAGACAAACTGTCGCCATCTTTAAAGCAATTCGATCATGCATTACAATCAGATTCAATTGTTCAGAAGCATTTAAAAAAATACTCTCGCAAGTAAAAACACTTATTCATCTAAATTAGGTCGGATTTCTAAATCAAATCCCTTTGTATTTATCAACCAATAATCATGAACTAGGTGATCAAGCTAATTCATGCATTAAGAAAGAATTTAGACTAAGAACCTAACAAATTCAATCCTACAAAGTTAAACCTAACATTCAAATCTGGTTTCCCTAGGAAATCCTAAAACCTAACTAATGAACTACTCAGACATAGCAAAGCAAACACATTTCAATGTCAGAATAGAACACATAATTGAAATGAAATAAATAGATACATTAAGAATATAGTTCATAATTTCTTCTCCAAATACAAGGTTCAAGAATTCTTCTCCCAGTAAAAACTCTAAAAATTGCAAAGTATGAAAGTGTGTAAAACAAAACCTAAGCCAAAAGGCTTTTATAGGTCTAAAAGTAAAATAATAGAATATGGAAATTGGGGATAAAGTTGAGGACTTGGATTGTAAAAATAGGAAATTTTCATTCTT
>OVBE01003760.1:0-25800 GCA_900406425.1 Iberis pinnata
TTCGTGTATTTTTCGTCCAGATTTCTAATAGTTGGTGTATTTTTTGGGAATTTTCCCGAACAAAAAAGGATAAAGTATTTTAGTTTTTTTTAACGACCAATCCCCTCTTGACACGTAAAGTTTCTAGAGGGGATCTGAAATGGCTTCATAAAGAACCGAGTCTACTAATTTCTTTTATTTTTTATTTATTTTTGGGTCTAAAAACCACTTAAAAACTCGTTAGACCCACTAATGGAGATGGTCTAAGAGCTTAAAACGGCCACATCGCTTGTGCTTCGACTCCAATCAACGAAATAGCAATACTGGAAACTTCCAAAAGGCATGTAATGCTTCGCCCAACTCCAAGCAGCCCTGCAAATACAAAAGAAAAATGTCAAAGAAACATGAAGTTGGATATGCGCTACAAAGGGAATCCCAACGCAGTCAAAGCTTCCAAGAATGACTACTAGTAGAACTCTATTGAACCGCCATAGTTTGCCGCATCGTAGCCATGCACTCAAGATCTTTACGCCACCACTGGGACCTCTTGAGATAAGAATAGCATAGACCTATGGTCCATGATATAACCTGAAGACCATAGCCACTCCGAAGCACCAGAACAGGGAAAACCGCATATGCTGCATGCATGGAGAAATGGTAAGATGCCGTAGATAGCAAAAATTTCGATGAGAAGGTTTCCAGAACAAAGTCGCCACAATAGAATCTGAAAAGAGGAGCATTTGGTAGATATACATAGAGTAATATATACAAAAGGTTTGGCGCTGGCACAAAGTCGGACATCAGCCACAGAGAAAACAGACTGAAAATGCAGCAGCAAAGGGAGAAAAAATGAGAAATAGTTATACGCCGGCTTTGAGGGGAGGTCATGAGGAGATGCACAGCCCATGGGCCCACCGAAACTGGGGCCCACAATATTTTGTTTTTATATATAAATTTATCAGGTTGTCAAAAAAGAAAAAGAAAAAAAAAAGTAGAAAATTTTATTAAATCACAAAAAGGTGCTTTGGATAAATTTGTGACTAAAGTAGGTGTTAGTGGTGAATCTCAATCAAACGATTATGTTGATGATGACACTAGCCACTTGAGTGAGCATGATAATGTGTTAGATGCATCGAATGATGAAAGTTTAAATTCAAGAGCAACCTAATTCGTTTATAGATATTAATGATCCTAGATATTGAGATAACCTTGACAACAAAATGAGAGATCTATTAATTGAAAAGGGACCTAAAAGAGAATGAATCTTGTGTTTCTTTTGGATAAACTCTCTAGACGTTTCTCGTATGATTATTATTCTAGGAAGTTGAGTAATGGAGAAACTAGTAATAGAATTTGGCTTGTTTACTCTAAACAATTATGCAAATGTTATTGTTTTTGTTGCAAATTATTTAAATATGATGGTTGTACAAGTTCTTTAGCTAATGATAGATTGAATGATTGGAAGCATCTTAGTTAAAGGCTTAAAAAGCATGAGGTAAGTGCATATCATATGACTAACATGAAAACTTGGAATGAGTTGAAAGTTAGGTTGGGAAAAAGTCTAACAATTGATAAAGAACTACAAAAAGAAATTTCAAAAGAAAAAGAGTGTTGGAGGCTATTTTTAATTAGAATAGTTTCTGTTGTGAAATTTCTTGCTAAACGAAATTTAGCATTTCGTGGGAAAAATGAAAAACTTTATCAAGATAGCAATGGTAATTTCTTAGGCTCTATTGAAATGATTGCAGAATTTGATTTGATAATCCAAGATCATATTAGGCGAATTCATTGCCATGAAATTCATCATCATTATCTTGGTCATAATATTCAGAATGAATTTATATCCCTTTTAGCCCACAATGTTCAACTTTCAATTGTAAAAATTATTAAAGAGGCAAAATATTTTTCTGTGATTCCTGATTGTACACCGGATGTAAGCCATCAAGAGCATATGACTCTAATAGTACGTTGTGTGAATAAATTAAACAAGAAAGTAAGAGTAGAAGAATTTTTTTTAGATTTTCTAAAGGTAGATGATCTGGATTAGGACTCTTTGAAAAATTGCTAGATGTTTTAAAGTCTCTTCATCTTGATGTTGATAATGTGAGGGATCAAGGTTACGATAATGGTTCTAATATGAAAGGAAAACATCAAGGTGTCCAAAAGTGTTTTCTTGATATAAATCAAAAAGCATTATATATGCATGTGCTTGTCATAGTCTTAACCTTGTGGTTAGTGATATGGCTCATTCATGTGTGAAAGTTATTTCTTTCTTTGGAGTTTTGCAACGCATATATGCATTATTTTCTAGTTCTACAAAGAGATGGAATATTTTGCTTCACCATGTTCCTTTTTTCAGAGTGAAATCTCTATCTAATACACGTTGGGAGAGTCGAATCAAAAGTGTTAAAACTATTAGGTTTCAAGCTCCACAAGTAAGGTTAGCTCTTTTAGAACTATATGAATCATGTGATGATGCTATGACTAAAAGTGATGCTGAAAGTTTAATAATGGCATTTGATAATTTTGAGTTTTTATTTGGCATTGTTATTTGGTATGAAATCTTGCTTGCTATAAATTCAGTGAGCAAAAACTTACAATCTAAATCTATTTGTATTGATAATGCTTTGAAGCAATTGGAAGGTGTAGTTTTGTTTTTTGAGAAGTATAGAGAAGAATGGTTTAGTTCTATTTTGAGTATAGCTCAAAGTATTGCTCGTGATATGGATATTGATCCTATATTTCCGAAAAAACGTCGTATATTTAGGAAAAAACAGTTTGACGAAATTGATTCTCATGAAGAAGTTCAATCGTGTGAGGAGGCTTTTAGAGAAAATTGTTTTTTAGTTATAGTGGACATGGCAATAACTTCGGTCAAGAATAGATTTGATCAAATGAACAAATTTAAAAGTGTCTTTGGGCTCTTATTTGATTCAATAAAATTAAAGGCACTTAATGAAAGTGAATTATGGGAACATTGCTATAGTTTTGACAAACATTTTTCTCATGGTAGTTCTTCTGATGTTGATTTGAATGATTTATATTCTGAGTTGAGAATGTTACAAACTACTTTACCCAATGTATCAGGAACCTAGTGAAGTTCTTGAGTTTGTTGAAGATGTGGGTTGTTATCAATATGTTTCAATTGCATAATGTATTCTATTGACTACACATGTGACGGTGGCCTCAGTTGAAAGAAGCTTTCAAAATTAAAGTTGCAAAAAAATTATTTAAGATCTTCGATGTCTCAAGAAAGACTTAATGTTTTAGCTATTTTGTGCATTGAAAAGAACTTACTTGAAGACATTGATTTTGAAACCGTTATACATGATTTTGCATCGAGTAAAGCTCGAAAAAATCGTTTTTAATGATTATATTTATCATTTTGGGATTACTACTGTTTTTTTCTTTTTTTTTCAGATTCAAGAAAATATCGAGATCATGGATGATTGAAGATTTGGAAGAAAAGTTCCAGACAAGTTAAAAGGATTAGTTGTGTTATTTGTAGAAACAAAAACTCTTAAAAAAATATTTTGTTTATCCTATATTTTGATTAATTATTTTGTTTATAATTTGTTGTAAGTACTGATTTTTTATATATTAAAGAGTCTATTTTTAAATCTTGCTCCTAGGTCTCCAAAATGGTTGAGAACTTGTTATCTCACGGCTGATTTGAATGTTTCAATGGGTTCAACTCCATTGGCAAACTTTGGATATTCGGAAAAATATTGTACGAATTAGACAAAAATCATGATACTGAAATCAAAATGGAACTTCTCTCAAAGAAACATAATAGCTTGTGTTTTCGTTGTAACAAAATAAAAGATATTGTCTACCTCACAAGTTACATCTCATCAGTACTCAAAAAGTTAACCAAACAGTGAGATTACAACCAAAACCGATCAAGCAGCATGATTCAGAAGCTCCTGATCAAAATGCCACGTTCCTGATAAACATTAAAACAAAGTTTAAGGCACGACGTAGACAAATTGAGGTTATGTGTTTTAAATCACTTTTAAATCGAGATAAGATTAAAATGGTTACCATGTCCTTTGCCGAGTCTTCTCAATTGAGAAACATATTCTGAGATTTTCTTAATTGCTTCAACCTGAGAAGTGATGTTATTTTAAGTTCCATTAGATTCCATTTTGACAGGCTTTTTAAAAGTTAAAACCCCCATGTCTTTGCCACTAACATAGAACGTGTCTGTCATTTTTAAAACTTACTTGTTCGCTCAGAAACTCGCTCTCGATGAAATCTGCCAAGTGGACATCATCGTTCTTCGAAGCTATCTGTTGATTACATTATTCAAACATACAAATTGTATTAAGAGTTGTTACTTGAATGCCACTAACAAAAGTCAGATCTAAAAGAGAGATGATCTTTTACACTGTGCACGTTTAGGAGCTTTTCATTGACTAGTTTCTCCAATGATAGAGTCAACTCCATAGCTTCAAGCACAATGAAGATATTTAGTTATGCATTCCACATTTTACATAAACAATGTCAATACTATATACTTTCAGAAATGGAAATGAGATTTACCATAGAGAGCATCTCCTTTCTCAAGATGATCAAACTCGGACTGTGGCATCACCATAGGCTGTAACTTAACCCTACCACCACGTTTGTTCTGTAAATCACACAAATCCGAATCAATACTTAGCTCTATGAATGAAACAAACTGAATATCATTGACTAAGTAAGTACCTGATACTCCATCAACAACTCAGCGTGATCTCGTTCTTCCACACTCGATTCCTTGAAAAATCTAATAGCAAGAGATCAAAACAACGATTAATCATCCACACATCTAGATCTAGCCATTAACCAGGGACTGAATAACAACCATAAGAAGAAAAACTCACTTGGCAAGACCTTTCAGGGCGACATTATCCCGATCGAAATAAGCATACAAAGCGTGATACGCATAAGACGCATTGTATTCCACACTGTGGCAAATAAACCATTCACGAAACTATAGATTTATACAAATTCCCAAAAATTAGCTAATCTACGGATTCTGAGACACCAAAGGTCTTTCACGCCACAGGATATTTCAATACAACCGAGAAACTTACTTGATCTGCTCGTTTATGGCGGCTTCGCACTCAGGGGAGTACAATTGTCGGCCAAGTGAAAGTTGAGGACCCGTAGGTACGAGATCGAGTTCCTTCTTCACCTCTTTAAACGGCTCAAATATCACGCCGCTTACCGTCTGAGTAGTGGAAGCCTTAGCGGCAGCAACAGAGTATGAGAGATTTCCAGATTTTCCCGAGGAAATCGGAAGACTCAAAGAGAAATCAGTGGGAGAAGAAATGAAGGAGAATCGAGAAGAGATATCCTTCTTCCCTCCATGAATGTTCAAGAGTGAGAAAGATGAAGCAGCCTTGAGAAGCATTTTTGTTTTCCTGAGAAAATTTCTTTGCTCTTTCTTTCTGCAACAAAAATGGGAAGAGAAAAGGGTTTTGGTGAGGAGACTAGTGGAGGAAGAGAGGTGATATAAAGTGATGATGAGGCTGTAGATGGTAGACACGTGGACGGACATGATTGAGAGATGGAAGGAGGCGCGTGCCAGGCTTGTGGTACAGTTGCTTTGCTGGAAGATGTTATTTTATATTTTGTATTTTATGGATTTTACCTTTTTGGCGTTTTCTGTAAAAAGAAAGAAGATGCAAAATTCAAATTTTCTTGGTTGTGTTAATAATAATAGGAAGGAATTAACTCAACAATAATTTTATTATTGATTTTATTTTATTGATAAACTAGATTAGGTCCCGCGTGATACTCGGGTAAATATAAAATATTTAAATTTAAAAATGATAATCCAAATGATTATATATTTTAATCTACGTTAAAGTCAAAGTTTATTTATTATTATATTTTTTGTAAATTATAATTATAAATATCCATAATTATCGAGTATCAAAATTATGAGAAATAATTATCGATATATATTATTTTATACATTGTATATTTTTTGTTATTTTAATCTTATAATATTAATATTTTTTATGTAGTTTCCTTTTAAAATAATAATACTTATTTCCTTTTTGTTATTCTATTATTTTAGAAAAATAAAAAACTAACAATAAGAAAGTTTTCATTAGTTTAAATACTACGTTGACACATGTCATGATCTTAATTAACAATGACACATGTCATGATCTTATTAATTATAATTTTGTTTACGTGTCACACTCACGTTAAACGCGTTCCGGTTTATATAATAAGATATATTTTTGTTATTTTAATCTTATAATATTGATATTTTTTCTGTAGTTTCTTTTAAAATAATAATACTCATTTCCTTTTTGTTATTCTATTATCTTAGAAAAATAAAAAACTAACAATAAAAAAGTTTACATTAGTTTAAATACTACGTTGACACATGTCATGATCTTAATTAACAATGACACGTGTCACGATCTTATTAATTATAATTTTGTTTACGTGTCACACTCACGTTAAACGTGTTCCGGTTTATATAATAAGATATTGTATAAACATAAGTTTTCATTAAATGTAATTATGAATACTCAATATCAAACCTTAACATTTTTTATTTTTTCCATTTGAATATCTAAAATCTATATAGTTTTAAATCAAATATAAATGATTGGCATATTTATATTTTACTTCTGTAAGAATTTATCATATTTAGCTTTGGGACCAAAAAAAAATGAATGAAATGTGAGTATTTGAATTTTTTACATATAGTAATAAGATTATATCATTAGAATATAAAATAAATATGGATATTCTTTACAAAAATGAAGTTAAATTTGAAATTAATACAACATGATTCCTAAGATTTTTCTTGGCGCTTTTTTGGAAGTATCTTTCTCTCGGTTGGTAGCAAATCGGTATATTATGCTTCAAGTGATCATTGTCGTGATTATCTTCTCTCCTGGTTTTGTCGTGAAGTATTATTAACAATCAAAACCTCCTTTTTACGATATAAGTATCAATCGTCCATAACAGAGCAGCTACAACACTGCAGTGAATCATAGCAGAACAACTTGAAAAAGGCTTTGAATACTCTCATGATAGAAGACGAATCAACAATTAAACTCCCAAACACGACTGCTTTCAGTTCGTTGCAACATATCCGAAACAGCATCATCGGAAGGTTGCTTAATCCGGAAAAGCAGAACATGGCACGATGTATTGAAAAGCTACCTCAAATCTGGCGTGTAGAAGGACGTGTAAGAGGGATATCGCTCTCTAAGGCCACCTTCCAATTCATATTCAAGAATGAATCTGATCTGACAATGGTCTTATTGAATGGTTCGTGGTCTTTTGATGAGTGGATGTTGACCTTGGATAGATGGAGACCAAAACAACCACATGATTATTTTTGCTTATTAGAAACATGGTTTAGGGTACGAAACATTTCTTGATGTTTATACCGAGGGTACGATGCAACGTATTGGTGATGCAATTGGTTTTGTTGTGAAGATTGCCAATAATCCTGAAGAATCACAGGTTCGTGAATATGTGAGACTCCTAATGCGTATTGATGTACGTCGCCCATCATTTAAATTGAGAGAACTGATGCTCCCATATGGTTGCATCATTCATATACAATATGAGTATGAGAAAATTAAGAGAAAGTGTTTGTCTTTCTATCGACTTACTCATGACAGTGCATCTTGTCCACTAAAGTCACCACAAGCTAAGCCCCAATTGACTAGCAGTAACATCAATGCTCACGTAATGGAAGTCCCAACCACTACAACAACATCTACATTAGCACCTGGATGAGTCCACCAGGCTTTCCATCTTTCCCACCTCACTTGTCACAAGACAATGTTAATGCTTTGCTCCAATACATCTCAGTAACAGACCCAAATGAAAAACAAGCTAGAATCCTTCAACTTCAAACTCATTTCAACAGAGATGAAAAAGCAAGTAAATGGGAGACCCATAGATAGTCTCTAACATGGATGAAGGCAGAGGTCTTTTCTTCGGTTATGCCGGACAAGACACAAACTTCTATCCTCGTATCCTCTCGAGTGGGATCATGGTTACAAGCAATGAGGATACAACTGACCCTACAAGACATACCGACGGTTCTTATTTTGAGTTTAATTTGAAGGGTAGTTCTACGGTTATAAACAGAATATCAAATGATTCTTTGTTGACTGGAACTTTAGCCCTCACTAAAACCAAAAGAAAAAGACCGAACAAGTGGATCGGTTGAGCCAATAATGTTGCCCGATTAGCTATATTACCAGCACAAGATGTTACCATGCTGGATCATAACCATAACAAAGAATCAATGGTTATTATTATGAATATCACCGAAGGCAACCACTCATCAAAAAGAAAGAGAGTTGGAGAGGTTTCTATCATTGATGAATCTCCAACTAATAAGTCAACCATCCACCAAAGTCTAGTTACTTCACCACTTCAAAATATGGTAAGTGAGCCGAGAGTGCTCACTCTGTCTGAGAAGCAATGAGTATAATGAGATGAAACTGTTGGAGTTTTGGGAACGATCCGACAGTTCGATGATTACGAAATTTGCGTCGGGTGCACTTTCCAGATTTTATGTTCCTCCGGGAAACAAAAAGCGCAGCTGAAGTTCTCGAAAACTTAAAAAAGGGATTAGGCTATGACAACCTTGTAACAATGGATCTTATTGGTTTGAGTGGGGGGTCTTGCGCTCTTTTGGAAAAGCTTTTATGAAGTAACAATTCTTTATGCTGATAAACGTTACATAGAAACTCAAGTCAAGTTTGGATGTACATAAATCTTCATTACCTTTGTAGATGGTGAACCGATTACAAGTTTCAGAAATGAATCTTGGTCAAGATTACGAAGTATTGGATTACAAAAGAACCAATCATGGTTGACAATTGCTGATTTTAATGATCTTTTAGCCAACACAGAAAAACTTGGTGGAACCCAACAACCAGAATGAGAATTTGCGAATTTCAGAGACACGATTCAAACATGTCGTTTAGAAGAAGTGTCAAGTTCGGGCAATTGGTTCTCATGGGCTGGATACATAAATAATGTATGGATACAGTGTCGACTAGACCGTTGCTTCGGTAACTCTGAATGGTTCATCCTATTTCCGAGAAGGTCATGTCCAATTTTACGATAGTATCAAATCGGATCATAGACCATTAATACTCAAATTTTCTCATGAAACCCATGCTCTTCACGGAAATTTCAATTTTGATCGTCGTTGCCTCGAATCCTAGGAAGTAATCACGATGATTAATGCTTGTTGGAGAGATGATGGATAGGCACATACTATCTTTGAACGTGTATCAAGATACTGAAAAGAAATCTCACAGTGGCGAAGATATAATCCTCAAAACGCAGCTTCGAAGATTGAGAAATTAAGGCTTGATGTTGATATGGAATTATCCAAGAAAGTACCAGACATGAACATTTTCAATCGCCTTAAACAAACTCTCAACGAAGCATACGCATCAGAGGAAACATTATGGAAACAAAAAAGTCATGAGAGATGGTTACAAGAAGGAGATAATAATTCCAGATTCTTCCACTCAAGCGTCAAAAACCAGAGGGTTCGAAACATAATTCAATTTCTCAAAGATGATGATGGAAGAGAGTGGATAGAAGAAGGCTCTAAAGGTCATATAGATGCCGAATATTTTCGCAAACTATTCTTGTCCACACATCCACAAATGCCCGTTAGTGCTTTCCAAACTATGCAGCCAAGAATTACAACAACAATGAACCATAACTTGACAGCGAGAGTGATGGAACAAGAGGTTCACCAAGATGTTTTCAGAATTGATCCAAATAAGTCTCTGGGAGCAGACCGCGTGACAAGCCTCTTTTATCATAAATTCTTGAAAGTGACAAAGACTCATCTCATAAAAGAAGTACAAGCTTACTTCGATTCTGGAATATTTCCAAGGGAATGGAATTTCACACAAATTCCTTTATCCCGAAGGTAGCATCACCAAAGACTATGACGGAGTTTAGACCAATAAGTCTATGCTCAGTGCCATACAAGAAAATATCAAAAATCATGTGTAATAGATTACGAAAGATCTTGCCGAAAGTAATATCTATTACGCAAGGAGCTTTTATATCGAAGCGGGCAATCACAAATAATATTTTACTATCACATGAGATGATACATAGTTTACGGAAGAACTCTCTTTTTCGGGATGCTTATATGCCTATCAAGACAGATATGTCGAATCTTATGATCGCGTGGAGTGGAGCTTCTTAAAGAATATATTACTCATTTTGGGTTTTGACATGAGATGGGTCAACTAGATTATGGGTTGTGTTACCACGGTTTCATATTTTGTTATTCTTGATGGACAAGAGCATGGATTTATCCAACCAGAACGAGGGCTTTGACAAGGAGATCCTCTATCTCCCTTTCTCTTCATCCTATGTGTTGAATTCCTAGTTCATCGATTGAATGTGGCAGAAAGTCAGGGTCGGATAAATGGCATTCGGTTAGCAATTTAAGGCCCATTGATACATCACTTACTCTTTGCGGATGATAGCTTGTTCATGTCTCAAGCAAATTTAGAATAATGTGATGAGATTCTTAAATGCCTCAAAGAATACGGAGATGCATCAGGAAAAATTATTAACTTTCAAAAATCATCAATAATGTTTGGTGACAAAATATGAGCTGCCAGGAAACAACAAATCAAAGACAAGTTGGGGATTCAAAAGGAAGGAGGAGCTGGTTCATATCTAGGCCTTCCCGGGTGTTTTAGTGGATCCAAGTGTTACCTTTGGCAGTCATTAATGAGAAGCTTCAAAGTCGCCTTCATGGTTGGTATGCGAAGCATTTGTCTCAAGGAGGTAAGGAGATCCTCCTCAAATCTATAGCAATGTCTAAACCGGTTTATGTGATGTCATGCTTTCAACTCCTTAATACCATATTGAAGAAGTTAACAAGAAATATGATGGAGTTTTGGTGGAAAACAAAAATGACAAAAAAACCAATTTATTGGATTTCTTGGGACTCGTTATGTCGACCCAAAGAAGAAGGAGGATTGGGATTTAAGGATCTAGCCAAGTTTAATCAAAGCCTTTTGGCTAAACAAGCATATAGATTACCTGAAACCATGAAGCCTTCTAGCTCAAGTCTATAAGTTTTGATATTATGCAACTACATCATTTCTTGAATGTGGTATAGGGAGTCGTCCATCTTTTGCGTGGCGGAGTATGTTGCATGGGCGAGAACTTCTAAGAAAATTTATTCGCATGGTAATTGGAGATGGAAAATATACTTTTGTTTGGACTAAAGCATGGCTTCCGTTACCAATCCCTAGAGCTCCTTTTAATGCAAATACCATAATGAATGTAATGTTGAAAGTTGTTGATTTGATTGAACCAGAAATAGAATCATGGAAGCTTAATCTCGTTAATGAGCTATTCACGTCGAATGATAGAGATAGTATCCTTTCGATAAAACCACCTATAAACTAAATGGATAGGGACATGTGGTTTCACACAAAGTCCGGTCATTATATTGTAAGAAGTGGATATAATTTTATCAACTCTAAGAGTATAGCAAACACGGGCATAGTGATTGAAAAACCATCACTTAGTGCCATAAAAAAGGAAATATGGAGGATCAAAACACTACCAAAGCTAAAGCATTTCATATGGAAATCGATTAATGGTGCGATTGTGGTTGCAGACAGGTTAAGATCCAGAGGGCTCCAGGTTAATCTCTCTTGTCCCCTTTGTCACTTGGCTATAGAAACCGTCAACCACACCCTCTTCGAATGGGATGAAGCCTTGAATGTCTGGAGATTGGCTGGTCTTCTTCCACCTAATTCATCAAGCTTTTCACACTCTATTTATGAAAATGTGTATCATCTCCTGGGTATTTTTGACGCCCCATCCCGGACACCAAGTCCGGAACAGCCATCACACGTCAAATCACTAAGTGATTCCGGCCAGATCACTTCATTTTAATGCCTTAGCCATTTTTAATTCATATTCATGTGAGGTTTGATTCTGAGATTTATTTTTAAGCCTTTAAGTGTAGAGTTTAATCAAATGCGGAAGCAACTTAGATAAAACAAGATTTTTATTAATAATACTTAAGATTCGTTACAACTTGAGAGTTTGTTCTATATGCTATTACAAGTTTAATAATAACGATCCTAACATAATTCCGAGTCGATCACCACCCTTCTTGCGGCCAGGAAGCCTCATGTTAAGCTAAATCCTTCCCACGATCTCTTTTACTACATGAAAGCCACAAAACGGTTAAGTAATCCAATAGGTTACTTAGTGCGAATTTCATGCTTCCAGTTCAATCTATATACACATTTTAACCCATTTAATCCCGTCAATTCTTAAGTTAAGTTTTTTTTTATGCTCGGAATTCAGCCATGATTCCTCATTTCGGTCTGGCGTGGATCGGATTTTCCAATCTCCCCAAGCCATATTCCAAATTATGCAGGACTTAGGCTAGAATCCCGCAACATTAAACTGGTTGGGTGATTTTCCCTTAAGGCATAGCTGGACTGATCTTGATCCCGGCAAATTACCATGGTTCAAGCTAACTAGTCTCAGATATAGGCCTAAGTGTCGAATATCAAGAAAAAGGGACAAGGCATAAGTTCGGGTCAGATTCAGCCATTTCACCAGCATTTTCCCATCTGGACTTAGCCTAAGACTTTTACGCACATTTGCTTGCGAAGACCGGTTTACCATACTGATCTTTCAAACGTTCCCAACTTCGGCTCGGATTACTCAACTTCCAAGCCCAACGGTCGGATTTATTTCCTTCAATGCCTTCGATTTTATCTCAAGGTTTCTCTGAATTTTTGTGTGTAAGTGTGGTGCGCGGAAATGAGCCTTGGGCGCTCTATTTATAGAGTTTTGGCCCGTAACCGCTCAAAACCGCCAAGCAACTCGCGCCCCTCTGAACAGGCGCGTTTGGCCAAACTGGTGCGAGTTGAACATAACCGCCCAACCGTCCAGCTCGGCCCAACTGCCCAGCTAGTGTCCAGTTCACTTAGCTGGCTCAGTTGGCCGACACTTAGCTCGAGCTGACTGAGTTGACTTGAGTTGGCCCGAGCTAACCTGAGCTGAATTCAGCTGGCTTAGCTACCTTAGCTCGATCCTTCAGCTTACTCGAGCTGGATCCGAGCCTTTGAGCTTTCCAACTATTTTTTCCCAAGTCTTTCCACCTTTTTACTTAGCCATTCAGGCCTTTCGAGTCCAAAGGCTAAGTTCCCATTCGGATTCCCCCTTGTCTGCATTACCATGAAAGAAACTAAACCCCTTTCATCCACCTTTCCATAGCCAAATTGCTGATCTGAACTTGGCCATGGTCCGTTCCGCGAACTAGTGAAGTTCGGGGACATGACAGGATTGCTGCTGATAAGAACATCCCTGATTTTAATAAATTGCCTTGGCCATGGATACTTTGGTCGATTTGGAAGGGAAGAAACGACAAATTATTTAAGGGTGTGTCTACTACAGCGGAAAAAATTCTCGTCAAAGCAAGAACGAACGTGTTTTCTTGGTTTCAAGCGAGATCTTTGTCTCTTCACCAACGTACCTCATCACTTATTCCCATTGTTAATCAAGTGTCTCGCTGGTCCCATCCACCTCCTGGCTTTCTATTGGGTAATGTAGGTATGATGCATAAACAGAACTGTGCATATGCAGGGGTTTTATGGATTCTACACAAGGGTGGACCCACCCAATAATATGGTGGGTCACTTGAACCACCCAAGATATTATTAAAGTTTAAATTGTATACCAATACTAAGTAAAATAGATAGCAATGCTGGTAAAATTTATGTTTTGAACCACCTAAACCATAGTTCAATTCCCTAAAATTTTATTTATTTTAACTATTTTTTGTTAAATTAAAATTTTGACCCACGTTAAAATAATTTCTAGGACCGCCATTGATTCTACGTAACGATAAAGGAGAGGTTATATTCCATGCGATATCTGCACCTGACTCTAGCGAATGTCGAGTACAAGTGTGGATAGCAGCTTTGTCTCTGGCACTTGAAGCTTTACACTCTCATCACAACTCCATAATCATATTTGCTGTAGAAAACAAAGACTTGGTAGAGACAATAACATCTTCAGAGAATTGGTCAAGGTACCAATACATTCTTGAAGAGATAGTTTGGAAGCTAAAAGTTTTTGGTGAAGAAAGATGCATTTATGCACCCCCCCCCCCCCCCCCANCCCCCCCCCCCCCAACAAAGCAACAGATTTGCGATGGCGATAGCAAAAAATATTGTTAATAAAGGTAGGATTCAATCCTATATAGCTCGTTTAGGACCATCTTGGCTCTCTGAAGAACTAGAAGCAGACTTATTCTTTCTATTTTAATTTGCAGCAGGTTAAGGTTTTTGTACAACTTTTTTTTTTTTTGGATTCTTTGGCAGTTTTTCATTGTCGACAAAAAAAAAATTTGAACTTAATACAAAAATTTACATTAAAATCCTAACATGTACTTAATTTAAAAATAAAATAAAAAGGCCAAGGGATTATTCTGTTCACACTAAAGGGATCTTATCAGCTTTGACAAGTTTATACCGGGCTATGTGTGTCCGGTTTAAAATATATAATTGAATTGGTTTACGAATTGAGCGGCTAGTTTAACCGGTGGGGCTTAAGAACACTATGTATTAAGATATCTTACTTTTTTGCTCATAATTTTCTCTCAAAGATTGAGAAAACAGAGAACTCTGTTTAATTAAAGAGAAGCATAACAAATTACAACATATTTACAAACATAAAACTGATGATTAAAGTGATTTGAAGCACTTAACAAATAAATAGAAAACTACATGAAGAATCAAAGAATTGCAAAACAAAAATCTACAACTAGTATTCTGCAAATCTATTAGCTTGTAGAAGCAGAAGCTTCAGGAAGATCAATCAAAGGTGTTGTTGTTGTCTCTTCAGGTCTAATCTCTCCAAGTTGTGTCATAACTTGTTGAGCTTCAGGTCTTGTTGATGGTGTAGGATCAACACAATACAAAGCCAATTTCAACGTATTCAAAATCTCATCACCCATTGTATTCACATCATTCAAAAGCTCCAAATCAAAAACCTCATTAGTCCACTCTTCTTTAACTGCAGTAGCAACCCATTGAGGCAAATCAACACCATTTAAAGCCTCACTTGGAGATTTACCAGTTAAAAGCTCCAATATGATCACACCAAGGCTATAAACATCTGTTTTCGTGTTGGCTTTTTTAAGCTTTGAGAGCTCAGGTGCTCTGTAACCTAATGCACCAGCTGTTGCAATCACACTTGAACCAGCTGCTGTTGTCATTAGCCTTGAAAGTCCATAATCTGAGATCTTTGCGTTGATGTTTTCATCTAAAAGTACATTGCTTGATGTTAAGTTTCCATGGATTAAGTTTGCGTGTGTGTGAAGGTAGAATAAGCCACGAGCCATTCCTTTTATTAAATTCATCCTTGTTGGCCAATTGATATGAACATTTGGTCCTCTTGCTGCAATTTCAAAATGATTTAAAACATAAGTTTACAGTTGAAATAAATATAAAGTAGGTGTGGGCATTTTAAGCGAAATGAATAAACCGAACCGAACCAATGTTTGGCTAATTCGGTTCAGTTTACTCGATTAAAAGTGAACCGAACGTGGATTATTAATTTTTTAGTTCGTTTTTTGGTTCAGTTCAGTTTGGCAAGATCGAACAAACTGAACAAATTTATTTTTTACTATATTAATCGAACCAAACAATATATGATAAAATTAACCGAATAAACAAAAAATTAACCGAGAAATATATTTAAGATTTGCATACAGAAAAAATTTAATTTCAAAAACGAAAAAGACCAAACCGAAGAAACTGAATGCCGAACCGAGTCGATATTATGTTTGGTTTTGGCAAAATATTACTAACCGATTAAACCAAAAACCGAACAAACATAATGCCCACCCCAAATATAAAGTATCAAACTTTTTGAGATTCTTACCATGTAGAAATGTAGCAAGACTTCCTCTAGACATGTAATCAAAGACTACAAGCTTTTCTCCCTTGGGACCTAAGTAATAAGCCCTAAGTGCAAGTAGATTTGGATGTCTGATTCTTCCTAATACATTAATCTCATTTTCAAACTCTTTTTGGCTTTTAGTTATCTTTTCTCTCAATCTTTTCACAGCAACTTGACTTCCATCTTCAAGTGTAGCTTTATAAACTGTTCCATAAGTACTTTTCCCCATAATTTCAGCTGTTGCACACAAAAGATCATCAGCAGTAAAAGCCATTGGCCCATCAAAGTGAACTAACTTCCCTCCAGCATCTCCTCCACCTTCAACTTCACCTTTCTCGGTTTTCGCGGCTGAAACTCCTGTTCCAGCCTCTCCATTTTTAGGTTTGGATTCGCCAGGTTTCTTCCTCAGCAAGCAACAGAGGAGAACAAACACAAGTATAACCAAAAGTATAAGAAGTGTTCCAGAAACAATGAGGATGATATCTTTGGTACTCAGAGTTCTGTGAGATGATTTTCGAGGAGGCGGTGAAGGAGATTGTTGATTAGGACACAGCGTCGTAACACTGTATCCACAAAGCTGGAGGTTTCCGACAAAAGAAGAAGGATCAAACTTTTGGGACAACAAACTAGGAACAGGTCCAGATAAGTTGTTGTAAGAGACATTGAAGAACCTAAGATCTTTTAGATCAGAAATTGAATTAGGAATCTCTCCGGTAAGTTTGTTTTGAGACAAATCTAGATAAGAAAGTGAAGAGATCTTCCCCAGAGATTCAGGGATCTGGCCACTGATACTGTTTCTACTAATATCTATTGTTCTAAGCTTAGTGATTTTGCTTAACTCAGAAGGTAGGGTTCCACTAATGTTATTATGACTAAAGGTAAAGACTTGAAGCTGAGCTAAGTTACAGAGTGAAAATGGAAACGGACCAGAGAGAAAGTTATGATCAAGAGACAAAACACGAAGATTACTAGAAGTCCAAGTGTTTGGAATTGAACCAGAGAGATTGTTATGATCAAGAGAAAGAAACTGAAGAGAAGAAGAACGCGTGAAGTTCACTGGGATTGAACCAGAGAGTGAATTGAAACTAAGATTAAGCCTAAGAAGCTTAGAAGAATCAACAAGATTCAATGGAATAGCTTCAGAGAGAAGATTATTACTAAGATCAAGTGTTTGTAGAAACCTAGAGACACCAAGGGAAGCAGGAATCAAACCAGAGAGACGATTATTGAAAAGTTGAACTCCTCTTAGATTAGGAATAAGTCCTAAAGAGATTGGAATTGAACCTTCAAGATTATTATCATGAAAACTAAGTTTACGAAGAGCTTGAAGTTGTCCAATTTTCTCAGAGATTCTACCTCCAAGATTCTTCCATGGAAGTTGAATTACAATAACTTGACCTTGAGCACATTTAATTCCAGACCAACCACCAGAACAAGCAGTGAAACCAGAACCATTCCAGCTTCTTAAGAAGCCTCTTGGATCAATTAGCTCTTGTTTAATAGCTTGAAGACCTTGATAATCAGCTTCTGTGATTACTACACCATCCCAAGCTTGGCTTGAACTGAGAGGGACCAAGAAGAAGAGGAATATGATTAAGTAGAGAAGAAAACGGCTTCGAAGTGAAGCACAAGGTTGATTTTGGTAAATAAACTCCATTTGAAGATGGAATTAGAGGAAGATGATTGAAGTTGATTACGAGTAAAAAGGAGTTTTGAGGAGAGAAAAGATTTGGGATTTGAAAGAGCTTTGTAAAGTGAGAGATGGGTTTTGTTGGAAAAGGACACAGCACGTGACCATATTAGAGAGAGAGAGAGAGAGAGAGAGAATCTCTTTTGTGTTCTTTTAGAGAGAGAAAGGAAGGAAGGAGACAAATATCAGGTGATGGCAATAAGTGGAGTAGAGGCTCGCATAATACTAAATTGAGCACTAACGGCTAGTTTTTGTTTATAGTTTCTCGTAAATTGTGTGATTTCAACACTTTGTATGGTTCGTTGGGTCTTTCTCCCTCATGTCAATTGTTTATACAACTTTTGTTTCGGGGTCAATTTAAACCCTTTTTCAAATTAATTTTGTTTAAAAAATTTATCTTACTAAAAGTTGACAAGAACAAGATTATTTAGGTTCTTTTGTATATTAACCATATATCAATTGAAGAAATGTTGGTTTTTACAACGATCAATTGATTATAATATTTTTTTGATTTTGTCATATAAATTATCATTGTCTCAAAATTTTGAAACTTGATCTATAATAAAATATGTACATGTACAAATTTTATTTAGTTAATTTATCGTGGTAAGTTTCGTAATTGTTTGAATGTGGAACATAATTTGGAATCTGAGTAAACTCAAAGCATTGGTGTCGTCTGAATAAAGTAACTAAAAAGGAATGATTATTTAATTGAAGTTTCTGGCAGACCAGACCCAGCTTCGGTTAATGCTCCTTCACTTCTCATCGTAACGGCTATATTTGTGGGCCCAACAGACATAGATCACTAGATATGCTCAGCACAAGTGTGAGAAGGTAATTTAGAAGAAGAAGAAGACACAGACTTTAAAACTTGAAAGCGAAACCTTTTCCCAAGAGAAGGGTTGTGCCGTACGAGGTAGTTAGAGCATCATTAATGGGAGATACTTATTTAGAGTATCTTTAATCTTATTTACTAATATTTTTTTAATCAAGAATTTTTAAAAAAATAATAACAATAATAATAAAATTCTTCAACTAATTATTATGTGCCACCTGTCCTAAAATGAGCAAGGGTCGATGTTAGCAGCTCTCAACCAAGGAACGATTCTTTTTATTTTATTGTACTTTTGATTTTTTTTATTATTATTTTCTATTAAGAAACCAGCGATAATGCTGGTCTTAACCTCTCTACTCAATTTAGTTTGATGATTGGTACACGTGTACTTTTAGATCTAACTCGTTAGATATTTGAGCTTTTTGAATCTTCAATATTAAAAATTTCCGAATTCAAACATTTACCTTCTAAAACAGATATGAGTGGACATTTCATGTCCTATGGTATATTTCTAAGGGAATTGTGGACTCGCCCTGAAATCTTCAAAGAGACAAATTGTCAAATTTTTAAAGCGCAGATATCATTTTCAAGCATTCTCTCATAGACCATTAAATTTGCAAATTTCCAAAATTGCGGTATCAAATTGATTTACTTTCCCTTATTGCACAACGTAGGTTTGGATATCTACTAGAAACCCTGAACCAGAACCAAACTGAATAATCCATAATCAAAACAGAACTGTATTTTCAAATAACCTAAAGGTTTTTATAATTTTTTAGTATGGTTCCCAAACCGAAACTCAAATGGGTATCCAAAATTCCTAATGTATTTATAAGTAATTTTTATCGGGTAATTCGAGTTTTTTTTGTTCTGATAATTCGGGTTTTAGTTGGGCTTTTGACCCAAATTACTGGGATTATCCATATTATCCGAAAAATCCAAATCGTAAACCCAAAATACAAGATCAAAAATCTAAATTACCCGAACCAAAAAAATCTCGATTCCATATCGGGTTGTAGTAAATAAACAAAACCCGAACCCGAACCGAGTCCTATGTAGTCGGACCCGAAAAAACCCAAAATATGAATTACCCGAACCAAAACCCGAATGCTCACCCCTAGCACTACGTATACTAAACACCAGACTCAAAAGCCAAATACCACGAACTTAGCAAACAACAATGTCAACTTCTGATAATAGTTACTTCTTATTTGGCTAACAAGGAAACAACTATATATATAGGGATGTTAATACAGGCGGAATCTGTCTATTTAATACTACAATCTACAATCTCTTTTGCAAATCAAGTTCTATATGTTCACCAAACAAGCAAGTTATATTGTTTCACTTTTCTTGGTATATCTAAAATGTGTTTCTACTGCTAGAATTAAAACCCATAAATACTTCCTTGGCACCTATTATTGTTACTGCTTAACAAACACAAACACTAGGTTCGCTGGTGATCTACTGTGTTCTTAAGATGAAAGCAAGACAATCAAAACCAGTCTTACCTCTACCAGCATCTGGAATTCGACTTGGCTACCATATAATTCACATAGCTGGATGTAAAACCTAGAGAAACCAAAACAATCATCTGTTCCAAACATAAAGCATGAAAGATTCTCACTGCAATTCATAAATTCGCTGAGTAAATATAGAAGATAACTGCAGTTAGAGGAACTAGTCACTAAACCATCAATTCAACAGCTGCGGACACTAAACCATTGACGCAAAAGATCCTATGTGCTTTGACATTGACCATTGACTCAAATCTACTCCAAAGAGTTGCTTTCTAAAGTAACTAGCTACTGTCCATTAAAAGACAAAACTAAATAGAAGATCAACAAATGGATAATGAAGAACAAGGAACCGAGAATTTCGATGTATATACACTCTACAGAGATTACCTAAGTAGTTCCAACATCATACAACATTTTAAAGCTGCTAAATTTTTCTACCTGAATGATTTCAGATTAAACTAGTATGTAATTTAAGAAACATGAAAGCAAACAGAACTCACCATGATCACCCCAATTGCAGCAAAATCCTTCTTTGTTCTAGTGGACAATGCTCTGAAAAGTCACTGCTACTACTAAATATAACAGTAAATCACACAACAGGAGAAAGATTAAGAAAGATCAACTTCCAGTTGTCTACATATGAAGATAAAAAAGTGTCGAAGAGTCACCGAAGAGAAAACAACACAATGCAGCAAGAAAACAAAGAAAGATAGTTCTAAGATGGAAGATCTAAATTCAATTCAACAACACCAAAACCAGTACTGAGTCACCATTAGAACTGTAGTTAAAGGTACGAATACTCATCTCAAACCAATGTTTTTGTTCAAGATCTAAATCGAATCTAGCTCTTAAACTCTCCCTGCTACAGCAGAAGCAGCCGACGTAGCAGAACCTCCAAGGAAGGAGAGTAATCCAGCATTAGCAGGCTCTTGATCATCCATGAATAGATCATCCGGAACCACAAATGCACCGTGTAAGCAAACAATCGCGACGCCAATCATCAACGCCGAAGTTAAGAGAGATCCAACGCTCGTCATAAACACGACGACAATCGTGGACAATACAAGTGCAAGCAGAGTCTCTCGGTCAGAGAAAGTACGGCCGAAGATGACCAATGGCTGATCTGAAGGCCGGAATAGGTAGAGGAACATCCAACCGCCTAGTAGACCAAGGAGGACAAGGAGGGAGAGAGGATGGGAGAAAAGCGACAAGGCTAGAACGAGGGATACGATGGCGATATAGTTAACCTTGAAATAGGCGAGATTCTTCCTGATCCGAGACAAAGCATCGGTGAGAGATTCAGGTCGCGCCATGGAACTCCGATCGACGAGCTCCGTCCATGGACGGCGTTGCGACAAGCCATCACGGATCGAAGTGGAGAGGCGTGAGAAGAAGGTGCGAAAGGCAGGAGTGTTGATAGGTGGCTGAGATTGAACAGCTTGCTGGCTGGAGACAGGTAGCGTCGGTGGAGTTGCCATAGCGGTGGCGCGTGAGGTTAGATCTTAACAGCGAACGCTGAATCAAGATTTCTGATCAAAAGTTTCCGTGTGTATGTAAATATTTTAGGGCCTGATGATAAAGTTGAGCGGGCCCAAAACCTCTACATCTAAATATCTAATAGAATACAATTTTTAAATAGTTTTATATATAAAACATTTTTAATCATACTTAATTTTTGTTAATTTTTGTTAGGTGGATTATTCAGTTTTTACAAAATTTGACGCATATTGAGTCGGACATTCGGATATTCGGATCGAATTTAAGTAAGAATCTATCGAGTTTTAGGTTTATGGCCCATTTAGGTACTTAAAAGTATTTTGTTTAATTTTAGATTGAATCTTGGTCCAAATCGGACAAATAAACTAAAAACCGCGAAAAAGTCTGATATTTTTTTTAATTCCTAACTAATTTGGTATTTTAGATTTGAATAAATCTGAATCACGAAAAAATATCATTTACAGATTACCAAAATATTATATAGTATCCGAAATTTTATGATGTTTTAATGTTTATTGGTGCATATAAATCCCTTTTTGTCCACCATTATTTTAATCCTAGTTAGAGATTTTTTTTTCCTTCAAATATTCGGTCGGATCCGATTTTGGTTGGATACATGAAACTCATCAAAATAAAATACAATCGAATATTTGATACAAATTGTTCAATTTTGGTTTAGAATTTTTTGGTTCGAGTTTGGGTTTAAATTTTAGATATTACAAAAAGCAACTCACCATGAAGTACAACAAATCTCACAAAAAAGATTGAAACCTTTAAAGGATTAGATGGTCTCATAAAAGAGATAGTAACCAATTCAAAATAAAAATAAAAATTCCAAAAGCGGGAGATCGTAATCTGAAAAAAATATAAACTACCAAACATTAGACAATCTTCTAAATCTCTGATTATTAGTATAATACTGAACCAAACAATTTTGACATGAAATTTTTCCCACTGAAGTTGAAAATTTAAATCTAATACAATACAATGACGACAAATATACCCAAAAACTACATAATTACATAAAATATAAAATGCCTAATTTAAAACAGAAATAGGCTTCCAGTAACGGTGTAGCTGACCCAATCCCAAGCCCAAAATATTAAAGGGTGCCCGAATCTTTCTCCCTTGCCAGCCATCATCTTCCATGCCACTTACCACCAACCACTGAAGCGAAATATTCTCAGTACACCAGGCCGGCGCCCAACCTTCACATATGTCAGAGATTCAAAAACCTAATAGTTATATAATGTTAAATTAATAATAAATATTTTTTCTACATATGTCATGACTTAAATTTTAAAATTTGAACTTATATTACATAATCTCTTTCTTTTGTAAAAATTCACACTAAAAAATATAAATATACTACAAAAATAATAAATTATATCATCAAAACTCTTATTTATAGACGTTTAAGATAAAATTTAATTTTGATTAATTTAATTTTTAATTAAAATTAATAATTAAATCAAACATAACAAAATACTAAAATATTTTATATTTTTGAAATTTAATGTACTAATGTACTTCATAACATATAGTTTTTTTTTGAATTTATCAACGAGTCTCTCTCTCCTCTCCTTCTCTTTCAACCGAGCCTGCGGGAAGTGAAGACTGGCCGCTGTCGGAGGATAAAGAAGGCATACGGGAGCCCAATCGTCAGCGGCTAGTCCCCTTCTTCGTGCTCCGACCTCATCGGCTCTGTCGCCAGCCCCAGAGGCGACGGATCCCGGGAGCTTCCTTCCTCTTCGGGGCTTCATCTCCTTCTCTTTACTGGAGCCGAAAATCACCAGCGAGTCTTCTCCGGTTTCAGGGCTCAATCCAGATCTAAATCGGCGTTTTTGGCCTTTCCTCGCTGCCAGATCTGAAAATCGCCTTCGGGCTCTTCCCCTGGTTTTGAGGTTTGTCTTCTCCGTCAGATCTATCTGCTTTGCTTTTTCCGGTTGATTGCTTTCTCTGTCTGTGGGTAAATTCAGATATGGATCTGGATTTATTTCGGGTTGCTTCGCCGGCTTCTGGTTTTTCTATTACAGTCGTTTTCGCGATTCAAGCGTCGTGATTGGAGTCTCGGGTTCTCTGATGCTCCTCTTGGGTCTCCTTAGCCCTCAGAACCTCCTTGCTCGTTCTATCTTTGGTTGAGGTTCACGGTTAAGCCCCTTCTCGTTTGCTTCTAACGTTAGGGCTTCGTATTAGTTTGGTAGATTGCAGGTTCCTAGAGTTGGGTTGCTCTTATCTGGTGGTTTTTTGAATAAGGGGTTTCACATGCTGAATGGGTTTTCTTTCTTCCTCGTCATGTTGATTTTGGTTGTCGACCCGTTGTTTGTTGTGGTAGAATGACTAGGTCGTCTAGCCTTCTTCCAGATTAATCTTTTTGTCAGAGAGATATTTTTTGGCCAGTTGCTCTTCCTAGCATCTCTGGTTCGGCTCTCCTTATCTCTGGCTGGCGCTGGTTCTTTATCTTCAATCTCCGCGTTTTACCAACTGGATTCGTCTCTCCGTGTTAGTGCTTGTGAAGCTGTTTCAAGGTCAAGGATTCTCTCTTCCTGGAAGTTGTGGCATTCAAGAGTATTTCTCACTCGCCTCTGGTTGTTGGGTGCTTGATGCACATATTGTTTCAGCCAGAACCAGCTTCCGTGATCGGCATCTTCCTTCGTAAGTTTCGTCTCCAAGATGGTCTTTCGCCTTCTTGTGAAGGTAGTGCCTTTGTGGTTTAGTTCCCATGTTTTAGCCTCTTTTGGTTTGTGTTATGTTGTTTTCCTTGTTTATGTTGTTCTTTGGTGTTTGTTTGTACCCTTGGTATTGTTGTTTTGTTGTAATTTACCCAGAAGGAAAAAATATATATATTGTTTTTTGGGAAAATATCAAAAATACCACACAAAACTAGTTTTTCTCAAAAATACCATACACTCCTAAAATTTTCAAAAATACCATAAAAATGTTTGTGTTCCAAAAATACCACAAAATTTGAAATAGCTTTAAAACTTCAAATTTAAACCCTAAAATCCCAAAACCAAACCATACCCCTTCCTAACTAAACCCTAAATTCTATTTAGTCAACCCAAACCTAAAATTTTGAATTATAAACCTTTAAAATTCATTTTTTATGTTTGTGATACGTTTGGAACATTTGGGAGTGTGTGGTATTTTTAGAACTTTTGGGAGTGTATGGTATCTATGAAATTTGAACTTCTTTTGATAGTATTTCTTGATACCAGGTTTAGCACCTGCCCTTAAAGCCCATTTCGACTCAAGGCCCAGCTGGACGCCGACGTGACGAAGAGAAAGGGCCCAGGAAGATGAAAGCTATACGGGCCGACCAGACAAGCTGGGCCGTCCAGCTCGTGGCCCATTATGTTAAATCCATGCAATTAGGGTTTTTAACTTGTATTCTCCATATAAATACTCATGTAATCATCCTTGAAACATATATGAAATTCTTCTAAGCTTTTACCCACATAATCTAAGACCTAAAACTATTTGTTAAGTCTTGATTCAACAGTTGGCGCCGTCTTTGGGGACTATTGCTAGAAGAAATTCGTAATTTGCTTTTGCAGGAAGAGAAAAGACCAGCAATGACCACGGGATCAACTAATAACCCGCAAGACAACCTTCTTGTTGATCTAGTGGACAAAGACGACAATAGCGAGAAGACGGCGACCGAGGCAGAAGCCGCTGAACCCACCATGAAAGACCTGCTGAAGCAGATGCTTGAGCAGCAAGAAGAAACCGCAAGGCTATGAGCTGAGTCCCAAACCCTAAAATCACAGCTAGAAAACATCGCCGCATCCGCAGAAGGAAGAGACCTGCACACCGTCTCACGGAACCTATTTGGGACGTCATACCAAACTCCTCCTGCAGGCGGGGAGCAAGGACGCATCGACTACATGAACTCAAGCAGATTCAGGAGCTCCGTCGATGACGCCGAGATGAGAAATATCCGCGAACAGCTGAAAATCATGAGCTCAGGTACACCAAGCCACCAGCTCGGCGCTGAATATCACGCGTGCCATAGAGGAGACTCAACGAACCCCCTTCTCAAGGAGAGTAACCGACATACCAGTTCGGCACTCCGCGAAGGTCAAATTTGCAGGGTACGATGGCAAGAGCGATCCAGTCCAGTATCTCACTGCTTTCACCATTGCGATGGCACGAGCACAATTCTCACTTGAAGAGCGAGATGCAGGTTTGTGTCAACTTTTTGTAGAAAATCTTTCAGGTCCAGCTTTGGAGTGGTTCTCTCGCCTAGAACCTGGGACCATCGGCACCTTCCAGCAGCTCTCCACCGTGTTCGTTAAGCACTA